>SKCR01007521.1:0-78906 GCA_019454045.1 Zanthoxylum bungeanum | reverse complement strand
ATAACCGGTTAAAGCCCTGGACGAACAAAACTAAAGCATACCGATTGTCGCAAGTATTAGGGGTGCAAGTCTCAGGTTAAGACCAAATACACCTACCCTGATTTCGGACTTCCATAGACACATAGTCATACTACCAATGGAATCCGAGGGGTCTATCCAGAGCGAAGCTGTTTTCCGTACCATCGGTAAAACACAACCTCCTATTACAGTTGCATAAGTACCAATAGTTAAATATATGAGAACTATGCCGTTGTGCTCCCACAACGCGCACATGTGCAATTACTAGTCTATTCCGCATTATCGATGTCCCTCTCGATAATACTAACACACTAGGTATTTAATGATTAATCCTTCGAGGACTGATACTGTCTCTATAATCTCAATCCAGGAACTAATCATAGGGACACCTCCTATCATTATACATCTAGGTGATCTAATCACAAATTATAAGAGCGCAATCTCCTTGTCACACAGTTAATTTGTACAACAACACCATGATCTGTACAAATAGTGACGCTATGGGTCATAACTGTCCAACAATCTCCCACTTGGCCTATAGCCAGTCACTTGAGTGTCTGACACCCGGACCCGTAATGGTTCAATGCTAAACCTGCTCGCTGCTGAGGAAAGGCTTTCGTCAGCGGATTTGTATGATTATCGTCTTATGCAATTCATTCGATCATCACATCGCCACGATGTATGATCCGAACGAATCAGATGAATAGTCGAAGTATATATCTGGATCGTTGATGAGACCATTAATTCTTTAGTCTGCGCTGTAGCTTAGCTCAGCTACTAACATAACTATATCTAATCTAATTAGATTGTTAATGACCCAGATGGCTTCTATTGCTGCCTCAGCCGCAGCAATGTCCCGCATATTGTTGTTTATTCGGTAACAGTATCTTGCTTGGAAGATTTCTAGCTCACTGTTCCTTATTCAAGCGGTATTGTACCGTTGTTTTTATCGGTTAGAAAACTTACAGCAGTGATCCCAGTCACTTCAAGTTCTCTTTCTCCATAGTTTAAGACATCATCCTTAGTTCTATAAAATACTAACGGATGTTCTTAATATCAATCCAGTGACTATCACTTGGATTGACCCGTTTTGACTCCATATGCTCAAAGCGTATGAGACACCAGGTCACGTACATTTTTCAATGTACGAGTTCAGAGAGTGTTAACAACTTTAAATCTAGCCGAGTAGATCTTTATTCCTAGAAATAATGTTGTTTCTCCCAAGAATTCTACGGGAGAATTTTTATGAAAGCCAAGCTCTCCGATATGTATAATATGGGAATATCATTTCCAAGAAATGACATATCATTATTTAGGACATTCAATGTTAGTGCGCTCCCACTAACCTCCTTATATACACAAGAATCATTTCTCGTTTTGAATTAAATCATAAACTATTATGATTACATCGAAACGATAATTCCAGAACCGAATGCTTGCTACAATCCAAACATGGATTGAATAACCTGCAAACCTTGTTGCTAGTTTGATACGATAAAACCGTCAGGATGTTGTAAACATCCTCCAAAAGGTTTCCTTTTAGGAAAGCCATTTACCCGTTCAACTGCCATATTTCATAAATGAAACATGCAGCATCAGCAAGAATTATACAAATGGATTTAACGTGGCAACAGATAAGATTTCGTTGTAATCAACACAATGTTGATAACGATACCTTTTCGCAACAAGCCTAGCTTAGTACGTTGTATGTTGCCTTCCATGTATGTCTTCTTTGAAGACTTATATAGTACCAATAGGCACAAGCCTTATGGTACAACAACTAGTTTCCAAACGTAGTTGTTATACATGGAATCCATTTCGGACTCATGGCACTTTGCCATAATAGGGAGTCGATACCTTGTATCACTTCCTCATACGTAGTCAGTTCGTATTCCTCAATAAAATTGACATCTTTATGAGGTGAGATCGGAAACTCATACCCCATGTTGTTTTCTGACTCTCTCAGACCTACGTTGTTCTTGTGTATTTGAAGATTATTGGTATAGTTTCATCCTTGATGAACTGTTTGTGTTCCATTAAGGACTTGGTGCCTTGAACAGTATTACTCCGATTTTCATCGAGTTTTACTATCCTCCCACTTACCACTGCATATCGGTATTCCCTCTTAGGAAAACCGCATGGTGAGCAACAATTACATTGTTCTCTAGTGAGTTGTATAAGTACTATACTTTGGTTTTCCTTAGGATAACCAATTATATTAGCACTTATCCAATTTGGGTTCTAGTTTGGTATCATCTAAACATATTTGCACAGCATCCCAAATCTTGAGGAGTGAGAAAAACTAGTTTCTTTCCTATTCATATCTAATATGAAATTCTGTCTAACAGATTTTCATGGAACCTTATTCAAAATAAGTATTGCACTGTTAATGCGTATCCCTTTGAAGGAAAATGGGTAGCTCAGAGCGACTCATGATTAACCTTATCATGTCCAACAATTTGGTTTCTTTCGTTCGGACACACCGTCATACTACTGACGTGGTTCCGGGAGGAGTCCTTATTGAAAGAATACTATACTCTTTCAAGTATATGAGAAACTTACTGCTTAGTATTTTCATCATGGTCAAACCGTGATGGTTAATACTTTAGCCGATCTATTCGTCTATTTCGTGTCGAAACTCTAAAATTTTTCTGATTTGTGTTTCAAAAGAAACATATAACCATAATAGCGATGCCACATCCGTAAGGTCACGAAACATTCATATCCACCTCTAGCCTAGCTAGACATGGCCCGCTTGCTTCACTATGAATAGGGCTAACAGATCGGTGGTTATTTCACTTTCACCAAGTAAAAGGTATTTAGGTACTTTACCTAATAAACTAGATTCGTAGACTTTATTTGAGTGGAATCAAATCCGTCCTAGTATCCACTCTTCAAAAGTGTGGATATACGAGTCTTGTTTAATTGTGTCCCAGACAACACTACTGCCACAAATAAGTCTCATCTGATCAAATCAGTTTGAGCTATTTGTTTGTCATATTATATGTTTGAGATTTTTTTATATTTAAAATATAAATATTGTTATTCACATCTAATGTGTTTATCTCAATAAGATCTTTATAAAATAAAACACTTTAATGTTCTAGAATATAAAGGTATTCTCGCAACGAGTTATACTCGATATAGAGATAATGTTTATAGTCAAACTAGTTACATTATAATTGTTTCCTAATAATTAAGTACACACCCAAATGGTGTGGTCCTACTTAGGTATCTACGTTGGAAACCGCGACTGTCGTCCCGTTTATTCGCAGATTAATCTCATCTGAAGTCAGTATCCTGCTCACAGTAGATTCTGCCATCAATGCATATTTATGTATCACACTAAGTATTTAAAATCCATTTTAATACTAGTAGTGAACATAATTAATGACAAAACATAACTTGAAGTCAGGCCTTGCTCGTCTTCAATTCCTTCATGTCTGCTTTGTCCATACGGCAGTCATGCTTCAATGACCCCGTTTGCCACAATTTAGGCAGACATCTTGGGATATGTCCTTTATCTTCCTAGAAGATTATAATGATTTTGCCTTTGCCATTTTCTACATTCTTAGAAGCCTTTGGCCAAGCCTTGGCCTTCTAGAATATTGAAGTAAGATGCGCCTTGCGCTACTTGCCTTATTGCAAACTTTGGCTTTGTCTCCTTGAGAATGGCCATTAATTCTCCAAGAGTTATTAATTGCAATTTAATACTTTAAGATCTAAGAATAGATCTATGAAGATCCTTCAATTTCTTCATCATCTTTAAGGATCTAATCCTAGTTCTGATTAGGAAATTAAGGAGTCTTTATGGCAAGCATAATGGATTAAACATTAAAGTTATCATCACATGAATCTTCCAAGATCGTGCTCTACTATTTGCTTAACTCCGGGCTTAGGCCTAAGATGTGATTTTATCAAATAAAGTAACTTCTTAGTTTCAGGACTATCCTGAAATTGTATTCCCAATTTGAAAATTAAAGTCGTCTAAAAACATTTTCCTTAGGATAATGTTTTAAACACTAATCTTTCAATTTAATCTTGATTCTAATAGTCCAACTATTTAATCAACGATTTCGGGTACAATCTATGTAATGATTGCTATAGTCTAACTATATAACTTATTACAGTTTTATTGGTTAAAATCAAATATATATTGATTACTATAATCCAATTATATAATCATTATAAATGATGGTAAAATTCAAATATATTGATTACTATAATCCAATTATATAATCAACTATAAATGAAGGGGTTTGAATACCGTCCAACTGTTTAATTAAAACAACAATAAATAATAGTCCAACTAATATATATAATTTATTTGACGAATGATATTTGATTGAGCGCGTATGGCAAGTAACTAAATGAATATTGGCAAATCTAATACTTGCCTCCCACTATTTTTCTGCAAGCCTCTAACCCTCTGTCGAGTACTCGGGAAACCATGTTTCCTAGTGGGCTAGGATCCCGTTAAATAACACACAATCTTGACTTTGGCCAACAAATTGTATGATACTTAACTAGGTAGATCTCTAAGATCAATTGGATCTCATCCAATTCCTAGATCCAGTAGGTGGACATCCAAGTCCGAAACATATATCTTATATATGCCAATATATCAAATATATTACCTAACATTTTTCCTCTGAATCAACTAAGCCTTGGCTTTGGCACTACAAACCTAATGATCCCCCAGTTAAGCGGAACCCATTGACATGGAAAGCTTCGTAATCAATGTCGATGGACAAGAAGTGATCTTGACTTTGGCCAACAAATCACGACTTGGACAAGACACCGATATGGAACAAAACTCTCAACGATTGAAACACATCCTCAATGGACAAAGGTCTTGACTTTGGCCAACAAACCAATGCAAACTTTGGATCTTGAGTAAGAATCACTCAACGGAAGGAAAAACGCTTAATATGTTTTGAGGGTTTTTCGCGTGCAAATTGGCAACCAATTTATTATCTTTGTTAAGGTCTCATCATCATGCACCCTTAAACATGCATTCTAGATACATAATAAAGCGCGTATAAATAAATAAATAAATAATGATATGCGGATGGATATGTCACAAATTATCCAAGAACAAATCACTCCATTTCCTCTCCCCGGCTAGAACTATTCTAACTTCTACCCAATTACTTAATACAATAAAGAACCTCATTTACATTGCGGGGAATAGGTGAGAAGAGAAATACAATGAGAAAAGAGATAAAAGGCTGGACACGCAGGTCCAATTTAAATAAATTCTAAATTTATTACAATTTCCAAAATTGCCCTCGCCCTTCTAATATCCATCCGATATACATTATTCATACAACACATTCATGTATTCATACAAATAATGTTACTCAATCAATCTAATCCAATTAATTAATCTTTGAATTAATAATCATCCAATGTTCAAACAACGATTTGATTTGCGCGAGTCAAACTTGTTTAAGAATAAATACTCAAAGTAAGTATTCTTGAATTATATTGAACTATAACTTTAAATCCAATTTTTTGTATTCAATACTAATTCCAATTTAATTCCAAATTAATATTTACACTTATTTATTTGCCTTAAAGACTTGGATTCCAAATCCAATCTTAATGGGTCTCAAAGGCCCAATAACATCCAATGTCATTTTAATTAAGGTCCAATGGGCTTTTAATTAATTCTTAAGGCATGGGCTTTGGCCATAATGGGTCAAACCCAAAATGTCAAGGCCCAATAGGAATCACCCTATTGCCTACAAATTAATTTAGGCCCATTAGGCCCAATTTGATTCTTTAAAGTGTCAAGTGATATATTTGGACTTTATGGAATTGGTTTTGGGCCCAATTGGATCCAATCCAAAAGTCCAAAACCAAACTTAGTTAAACCAAGCCTATTAAGCCCAAATCACACTTTTAGCCCAATTTATAATTAAAGGCTTATTAACATAATTATAATATTCCAAATATCACAATTATTTTAATTAAAGTGTATTAGCCATGATTAATTAATTAAACTCAATATTTCCAAAATACCAATTAACTTAATTAATCATGCTTAATCCATCAATTCATGCTCAACATAAATTGAAGCCAAAACACATCATTTCATGCTCAACACAAATTGAATCCTAAATTCATCATTTCATGCTCAACATGCTCTTTGATTTTAACATAAACTTTATTGACTTTGATTCCAATCCAATCAAACCAACAATCAACATTTAAACATGCATTTAAACACATCATTTCATGTTACAAAAATCAAAAAACTGCAGTCCACTTGTTGAGTTTCTAATATAGGTCCCAAGAATCATGAAATCAAGCAAGAAAAACGCATGAATACTTCAAGGAATAATGGCGGAAACATATACTCACATTGAACGGTTTTGGATGCGAAGAAGGCACAAGTCTTTTCCTCCTCATCAAGGTCACGGCATTGGCCTCCTTGGACTGCTATCATGCTCGGTTTTGGGCTGTCTTCCTCCTTGAAAATTCGGCCATTGAAGACCTCCATTGAAGCTCCAAGCTTTGAGATTCCATGCTCACAAACTCACTTCCCTATCACCTTTGTATTCCTCCATGAGTGTGCTAGCACTTAGATCTTGCAACAAGATCCAAAAGCTTCTCAATTTGCTCGGTCAAACCAGAAGAAAGTGAAGAAGAATCGGCCAAGGAGACCGTGAGAGAGAGGTGAAGGTTTTTGGCTCCAAAAGCCTTAAAACCGTGAATGTCAAAAAACAAGAGAGAGAAAGTGATGCTTTTGTATATCATTTTATTTTTCTTTATTTACCAAGTAATATAAAATAAAAGGATATACAAAACTTTAATTAAAAAGTCAAAAAGCAAAAAGCAAAAGCTTTCAACTTTTCACCCATCACTTCTACTTTTTACATCAAGTCACTTCACTTTAATAAAGTGACAACTTGTCATGTCACATCACTCAAAGTGACAAGTGATTTGACAATTGATGCGACTAGTGATTTGACGCTTGATGTGACTTGCGTGCCGCACTCGAATTCGAAATACGAATGCGCTCGCAATCATTCTCGGGCTCGGGTTCGTTAATTCCAAATTAACGAATTTTCCGTCGTGTCGTAATTAAATGATTACGCCTAGCGAATTCACTATTCACGTCGCTAACGAATTAATTCTAAATTAATTCGTTTGCCCGAATTAAAATCTAATTTCAATTCCGCGTCGAAATCTAATTTCGATTATATATCGAATATATAATTTACCGATTAATTCCAAATTAATCGTTCTCTCTCTTTAACGATATTTTATCCGAGATAAAATATCTCCGTAATTAATCCCAGATAATTTTCTCTCTCATCGAATTAATCCCAGATTAATTAAAGTGCGAGTCATACATCATCGGTGAATCTTCAGGAAGCGACCCATGAGATCTCCGGATATGTTGGCAGTAAATACGGTCGTCGGACTATCCGAACACGTAAGTACCTCGTACTACGTTTATACCGATTTACAAGACAAGGTTGGCTTCTAGCAAAGCGCCATGCCTACCCAATTCTCCAGAAATATTCTTACAGGAATATATAGATATGTATCAAGCGTAGTATACCGTAGTATTGTGTATATCAGCCCAGTATCGGATAGTCACGTGCTAGGGCTGGGGCTGGATAAGTGTCTGCCCCGTCCGAAGCACATGTCGGATGTCTGGTAACTAGTCTCTATAATCGGATATACATGACCTTGTCATAATATCCCGATGGCCGGCCAGCACTTAAGAGCACTAATACCGTATCCTGCGTGACATCAACTCCACTATGACTGGAGTGATACTTCCGTCTTGACATCACACCCAATACACTACGACTCTCTGATAACCCAGAAGTGGTGTACGCAGAACCGGTTAAAGCCCTGTACCACCAAGACCAAAGTCTACCGATTATCGCAAGTATTAGCGATGTAAGTCTCAGGTTAATACTATACACACCTACCTTGATTTTGGCCTCCCATAGACACATAGTCATAATACCAATGGGATTCCGAGGGGTCTATCCAGAGCGAAGCTGTTTCCCGTACCATCGGTGAAACACGACCTCCTATCGCACTTGCATAAGTATCCGATACTTATATATATGAGAACTATGCGTTGTGCCCTCACAACGCACACAAGTGCAATACTAGCCTATTCCGCATTATCGATGTCCAGTCTCGATAATACTCCGGCTAGGGATATTTAATGATTAAACCTTCGGGGACTGATACTGTCTATCATTCTCATCTCAGTCCAGGAACTAATCATAGGGACCTCTCTTCATTTATATATCTATGGTGATCTAATCACAAATGATGAGAGTACAATCTCCTTTGTCACATAGTTAATTTGTACAACAACACCGTGATCTGTACAAATAGTGACGCTATAGGTCATAATTGTCCAACACCACTGCCTAGTTCATATTCGGACCATGCTATATTTTTTTTATTTTTGATCCAATCAATTTATTTCAAATCTAATCATGCGCCAACTGCAAGTTAACATAATCTAAGCATGATCAAATCATCAATTTGAAGAAATCATGCTCAAAACATAAAAGCCCCAAATTTTAGTCTCATTAACCCTAATTCTTTAGCCTGTGCTGACGCCTAGCTCAGCTGCTAACAGAACTATATCTAATCTAATTAGATTTGTATCGACCCAAATATCTTCTATTGTTGCTTCAGCTGCACAACAACCCACATTTGTTGTTTATTTGGATACAGTATCTTGCTTGGAAGATTTCCAGCTCACTGTACCGTTATTCAAACTATATAGTACCGTTTGCGACTTTTAGTCATCTTTATCGGTTATATGAAACTTGCAACAGTGACCCCAGTCACTTTAAGTTCTCATCCTCCATAGACTAAGACAACATCCTTAGTTCTCTAAGATACTAACGGATGTTCTTAATATTAATCCAGTGACTATCACTCGGATTGGCCTGTTTGTGAATCCATATGCTCAAAGCGTATGATACACCAGGTCTTGTACATTTTCAATGTACGGTTTCTAGGAGAGTATTTCGAAAGCAAGCTTTCGCCGATATTTATTTTATGGGAATATCATTTCCAAGAAATGACGTATTATCATTATTTTATAGGACATCCACTGTCAGTGCGCTCCCACTAACCTCCTTATATAGACAAGAATTATTTTCGTTTTGAATTAAATCATACACCATCATGATTATACCAAAACGATAATTCCAAGAACCTAATGCTTGCTTCAATCCAATCATGGATCGAATAACCTGCATAATCCAAATGGATTTACCGTGGCAACAGGTAAAAGGTTGAATCGTGATCAACACAATGTTGATAACGATACCTTTCCGTTAAAGGCCTAGCTTTATACGTTGGTATGTTGTCATCCATGTATGTCTTCCTAGAAGACTTTTAAGTACCATTAGGCACAATGCCTTGTGGTACATCAACTAGTATCCAAACTGGTTGACATACATGGAATCCATTTCGGATTATACTGCACTTTGTCATAATTAGGGAGTTGATACCTTGTATCACTTCCTCATACGTAGTCAGTTAGTATTCCTCAATAAGAGACATCTTTATGAGGTGCGATCAGAAACCCATACCCCAGGTTGTTTTCTGACTCTGTCCGACCTACGCGGTTCTTGTGTATTCGAAGATTAATGGTAATAGTCTCATCCTGGATGAACTATTCATGTTCCATTAAGATTCAGTGCCTTGAACAGTATTACTACTACTCGATTTCCATCGAGTTATACTATCCTCCCACTTACCACTGCATATCGGTATTCCTCTCTCAGGAAAACCGTATGGTGAGTAACAATCTAATTGTTCTCTTGTGAGATGTATAAGTACAATACTTATGGTATCCCTAGGATAACCTACATTTGGCACTAATCCTATTTGGGTTTTAGTTTGGTATCATCCAAACATATGCCTAGCATACCCAAATTATCAGAATGAGAAACCCGGTTTTTTTTCCCGTTCATATCTAATATGATATCTGTCAAACAGATTATTATGGAACCTTATTCAAAATAGTTCTTGCACTGTTTAAAGCTTATCCGTTGAAGGAAATGGTAGCTCAGAGCGACTCGTGATTAACCTTATTATGTCTAACAAAATTCGGTTAATCCGTTCGGACACACACCGTCAAACTGACGTATTCCGGGAGGAGTCCTTATTTGAAAGAATACTATACTCTTTCATATATATTAGAAACTTATTGCTTAAGTATTTTCCATTACAGTCTACCATGACGGTTTAATACTTTAGCCGATCTATTTGTCTATTTCATGTCGAAACTCTAAAAGTTTCCGATTTGTGTTTCAAAAGAAACACATAACCATACGTGATGCCACATCTGTACAGGTCACGAAATATTCATATCCATATCTAGCCTAGCTAGACATGGGCCCACTTGCTTCACTATGAAGTAGGGCTAACAGATCGGTGGCATTTACACTTTTACCAAGTAAATAGTGTTTTAGGCACTTTGCCCAAATAAACTAGATTCGTAGACTTTATTTGAATGGAATCAAATCAGTCCTGGTATCCGCGCTCTTCAAAAGTGCGGATATACGATTCTTGTTTATCAGTGTCCCTGACAACTATGCCACAATTAAGTTTCTTAACTGATCAAATCAGTTTGAGCTATTTATTTGTCATGTTATATAATTGAGATATCATTTATATTCAAAATATAAATTTTGTTATTCACATCTAATGTGTTTTCTCAATATCATCTTTATATAATGAAACACTTTAGTGTTCTAGAATATAAAGGTACACCCGCAGCGGTATACGCGATATAAAGATAATTTTCTAGTCAAACTAGCTACATTATAACAGTTTCTAATTTAAGTACTAACCCGAAGGTAGTTCCTAAATTCAGGTATCTACGGTTAAAACAGTGACTTTCGTCCCGTTTTCAATTCACAGATAAATCTCAATTGAAGTCAGTATCCTGTTCAAAATAGATTCTGAACATCAATATATATATATTATGTACCACACTAAGTATCTAAAATCCAATTTTAATACTAGCTGTGAACATAATTATGACAATCATATTTGAAGTCAGAGCCTTGCTCGTCTTCTATTCCTTCTTAGGATATGTCCTTTATCTTCCCAGAAGATTATAATGATTTTGCCTTTGCCTTTCAACACTCCAGAAGCCTTTGGCAAGCCTCGTGCTTCTGGAATATCGAATTAAGGTGCGCCTTGCGCTACAAGCTTAATATATTATTTTATCAAATAAAATAACCTATTAATTTCAGGACCATCCTGAAACTTTATTCCCAATTTGAAAATTAAACCATTTAACACATTTTCCCAGGATTATGTTTTAAATGTCAATCTTTCAATTATATCTTGATTCTAATAGTCCAACTATTTAATCAACGATTGTGGTACTATTTATTATAATGATTATAATAGTCCAACTATATAATCAAATATAATTTAAATTAATTAACCTCAATTACATTGATTACTATAATCCAATTATAAAATCAACTGTAAATCGAAATTAATTAATTCAAATATATTGATTAATATAATCCAATTATATATAATCAAATATAATACAGTCCAACTGTCTTATTAAAACAACAATTTAAATATTAGTCCAACTAACATTTAATCTAACGACGAAATAATTTGAATGAGCGCGTATGGCGAGTATTGAACGAGTATTGCAAATTCAATTCTTGCCTCCCACTATTTTTCGGCGAGCCTCTAACCCTCTGTCGAGTACTTGGGAAACCGTGTTTCCTAGTGGGCTAGGATCCCGTTAAATATCACACAATCTTGACTTTGGCCAACAAATTGTATGATAATTAACTAGGTATATCTCGAAGATCAATTGGATCCCATCCAATTCCTAGATCCAGTAGGCGGATATCCAAATCCTAAACATATATATTATATATGCCAATACATCCAATGTATTACCTAACCTTTTTCCTCTGAATCAACTAAGCATTGGCTTTGGCACAACAAACCTAGTGATCCCAGTCAAGCGCGACCCATTGACCATGGAAAGCTTCGTAATCAATGTCGATGGACAAGAAGTGGTCTTGAATTTGGCCAACAAACCACAACTTGGACAAGACACCGATATGGAACAAAACTCTCGTGATTCAAACACATCTTCGACGGACAAAGGGCTTGACTTTGGCCAACAACCCAATGCCAATCTCGGATCTTGAGTGAGAATCACTCAATAAAAGGAAAAACACTTGATATTGAGCGAGGGTTTTTCGCGTGCAAATTGGCTACCAATTTATTATCTTTATTAAGGTCTCATCATCATACACCTTAAACATGCATTCTAAACACATAATAAAGCGCATATGAAATAAAATAATAATGATATGCGGATGGATACTGTACATTGATCCTAGATCAAATCTCTCATTTTCTCTCTCCAAAGCTAGCACATGTATTTACTTCTACCCTTACACTACACACTTCTAAAGAAACCTCATTTACATTGAGGGGAATAGGTGAGAAGAGAATACAAAGAGTATAGAGGTGAAAAGGCTGGACACGCAGGTCCAATTTAATAAATCAAATTTATTACAACAATTTCCCAAATTGCCCCACCCGACTAATATCCATCCGATATACAATATTCATGCATCGCAACCATGTATTCATACAAGCATGTTATCAATCAATCTAATCCAATTAATTAATCTGATAATTAGTGATCATCCAATGTTCAAACAACGATTTGATTTTTGCTCGAGTCAAACTCGTTTTGCGAATAAGTACTCAAAGTACGAATTCTAGAATTAAATTAAACTACATAATTAAATGCCAATTTAATACGCATTTAATTCTAATTCTCTTTTAATTCCAAATTAAATATTACACTTTTATTAACGAACCTTTACGACTTAAATTCCAAATTTAATCGCAACGGGTCTCAAAGCCCGATTAACATCTAATGTTTATTTAATTAAAGTCCAATGGGCTTTTAATTAATTTCTATAAGGCGTGGACTTTTGGTCAACTCGGGTCAAACCAAATAACCAAAATCCAATCCGGGAGTTACCCCATAAGCCTTTAAATTAATTTTGGCCCATTAGGCCCAATTAAATAATTAAGGTCCATTAAGTCATAATTGGACTTTATGGATACGGTTTTAGGCCCAATTGGATCCAACCAAATTGGCATAAACCTAACTTGGTACAACCAAGCCCAAAAGCCCAATTACAACCTTAAAGGCCCAATTTCCAAAATAAGCCCAAATTAATTAACTTATAAAATTCAAATTCCATAATTAATTAACCTAAGTGTAATACACAATTAATTATCCAATTAACATTTCTAAAACATCAATTAGCCTAATTAATCATGCACTTTAACATTAAATAGTGTCCAATACAATTTATCAAAATCAACCCAATTTACATGCTTTTGTTCTCGGCAATTATGGGTTTTTCCAATCCGATTCGGTTTCAATCCATTGAATCCACAATCATCATTTCCCAAATCATTTCAATTCATCCAATGAATTAAAATCAAAAAACACAATGAATTTCAAATTCAATTGAATTCGGCCAAGCCACTTTAATTTGGGAAAAATGTTCCAAATCAAAATTCAATCAAATTGAACTTCAAAACAACATTACCAAATTGTTTTAAGTCATCCAATGATCAAACAAACAAAATCACCAAGAAATTGGGGTTCTTTAATTTCGGCCAACATAAGCGATTTGGGGAAATTTGTTCCAAACACAATTTCAACAAATTGATCCAATCAATCTTAAATTAAACATACTTTAAGCATTCTCATTCATCCAATTTCACAAATATGCTCAAAATCAAGTTTACCACCCAAATTTGTCACTTTATGCCAACATAAAAAATTGGGGAAATTGTTCCAAACATAATTTCTTCTTCAAATTGATCCAATCAATCATTAATTCATCAACATTTAAGCATACTTAATCAATCAATTTAATCAAATTATGCTTCAATTGATTTTACCCAATTTGTCATGCCCCAAATTTAGGCGAAAATTGAATCCAATCCAATTTCATGAAATTGATCATACACAACTTCAATTCAACCTCATTCAAGCATACTTCATCAAACAATTCAACCAAATCATGCCTAAATCGAGTTTACCCAATTTTAACCCTAACTTTTTCATGCTTGATCAAAGCTCAAGATACCATTGTTGAGTTTCTAATATAGTCCCAAGAATCATGAAATCAAGCAAGAAAAACGCATGAATACTTCAAGGAATAATGGCGGAAACATATACTCACATGAACGGTTTTGATGCGAAGAAGGCACAAGTCTTTTCCTCCTCATCAAGGTCACGTCATTGGCCTCCTTGACTGCTATCATGCTCGGTTTTGGGCTGTCTTCCTCCTTGAAAATTCGGCCATTGAAGACCTCCATTGAAGCTCCAAGCTTTGAATTCCATGCTCACAAACTCACTTCCCTATCACCTTTGTATTCCTCCATGAGTGTGCTAGCACTTAGATCTTGCACAAGATCCAAAAGCTTCTCAATTTGCTCGGTCAAACCAGAAGAAAGTGAAGAAGAATCGGCCAAGGAGACCGTGAGAGAGAGGTGAAGGTTTTTGGCTCAAAAGCCTTAAAACCGTGAATGTCAAAAAACAAGAGAGAGAAAGTGATGCTTTTGTATATCATTTTTTTTCTTTATTTACCAAGTAATATAAAATAAAAGGATATACAAAACTTTAATTAAAAAGTCAAAAAGCAAAAGCAAAAGCTTTCAACTTTTCACACCCATCACTTCTACTTTTTACATCAAGTCACTTCACTTTAATAAAGTGACAACTTGTCATGTCACATTCACTCAAAGTGACAGTGATTTGACAATTGATGCGACTAGTGATTTGACGCTTGATGTGACTTACGTGCCGCACTCGAATTCGAAATACGAATGCGCTCACAATCACTCTCGGGCTCGGGTTCGTTAATTCCAAATTAACGAATTTTCCGTCGTGTCGTAATTAAATGATTACGCCTAGCGAATTCACTATTCACGTCGCTAACGAATTAATTCTAAATTAATTCGTTTGCGCCCGAATTAAAATCTAATTTCATTCCGCGTCGAAATCTAATTTCGATTAATATATCAAATATATTAATTTACCGATTAATTCCAAATTAATCGTTCTCTCTCTTTAACGATATTTTATCCGAGATAAAATATCTCCGTAATTAATCCCAGATTAATTTTCTCTCTCATCGAATTAATCCCAGATTAATTAAAGTGCGAGTCATACGTCATCGGTGAATCTTCAGGAAGCGACCCATGAGATCTCCGGATATGTTGGCAGTAAATACGGTCGTCGGACTATCCGAACACGTAAGTACCACGTCGTACTACGTTATACCGATTTACAAGACAAGGTTGGCTTCTAGCAAAGCGCCATGCCTACCCAATTCTCCAGAAATATTCTTACAGGAATATATAGATCTGTATCAAGCGTAGTATACCGTAGTATTGTGTATATTAGCCCAGTATCGGATAGTCACGTGCTAGGGCTGGGGCTGGATAAGTGTCTGCCCCGTCCGAAGCACATGTCGGATGTCTGGTAACTAGTCTCTATAATCGGATATACATGACCTTGTCATAATATCCCGATGGCCGGCCAGCACTTAAGAGCACTAATACCGTATCCTGCGTGACATCATCTCCACTATGACTGGAGTGATACTTCCGTCTTGACATCACACCCAATACACTACGACTCTCTGATAAACCCAGAAGTGGTGTACGCAGAACCGGTTAAAGCCCTGTACCACCAAGACCAAAGTCTACTACCGATTATCGCAAGTATTAGCGATGTAAGTCTCAGGTTAAGACTATACAACACCTACCTTGATTTCGGCCTCCCATAGACACATAGTCATAATACCAATGGGATTCCGATGGGTCTATCCAGAGCGAAGCTGTTTCCCGTACCATCGGTGAAACACGACCTCCTATCGCACTTGCATAAGTATCCGATACTTATATATATGAGAACTATGCCGTTGTGCCCTCACAACGCACACAAGTGCAATACTAGCCTATTCCGCATTATCGATGTCCAGTCTCGATAATACTCCGGCTAGGGATATTTATCATTAAACCTTCGGGGACTGATACTGTCTCATATCATTCTCAGTCCAGGAACTAATCATAGGGACCTCTCTCTCATTTATATATCTATGGTGATCTAATCGGAAATGATGAGAGTACAATCTCCTTTGTCGCATAGTTAATTTGTACAACAACACCGTGATCTGTACAAATAGTGACGCTATAGGTCATAATTGTCCAACACCACTGCCTAGTCATATTCGGCCATGCTAATATTTTTTTAATTTTTGATCCAATCAATTTATTTCAAATCTAATCATGCACAACTGCAAGTTAACATAATCTAAGCATGATCAAATCATCAATTTGAAGAAATCATGCTCAAACATAAAAGCCCCAAATTTTAGTCTCATGAACCCTAAAATTTTCATGCTAAAAATTGGCTCTGATACCATTGTTAGAGTTCCTATAACATGCCAAGGATCTAATAAGCATGTAAAGGTGTTCATAAATTCAAAATAAGTTGCGGAATATACTTACAATGAATGGATTTGAGCTTTAAAATTTTGAGAAGAGATCTCCAAGATCCAAGCTTTAAGTGATGATTCCAACTCTTGAAGTAGTTTCTCTATCACCTTAGTTGATTTCTCCAAGTGCTAGCTTTGTTGATTTTGCAACAAAATCAAAGAGAGGGGGAAGCCTAGTTCACGCCCATGGTGAGAGTATTAGGGTTTTTCATTTTCCAAAATGTGTTACAAGTTTGAAGTGTGTAGAGAGAGATAAGGCTTTTTGGTTTTGTTAAAGGTTTTTACCCTTTTACCCAAAACCATGTAGTTGGGGTAATTTGGTTTCACCTAAACCAAGTGGTTGGAAAGTAATTAGTTTTGGCATAAATGCCAACCACTTTCCAACCACCACTTCACATTTGTGACATGTGTGAAGTGGGCCCCACCATTTTGAATTCAAAACTCAAAATGTCTATACGAACATTTGCCGCGGCTCGGTTCCGTTTAATCCGATTAAATGAACTTTCGTCGCTAAATAATTAAATCTAATTTAATTAAATAACGATGCCTCACAAATATATTACGAATGTCGTTTACGAATTAATTCTAAATTAATTCGTTCGTTCGTATTAAAGTTCGACTTTAATTTCGTAACGAAATCCAATTCATATTAATATATCCGATATATTAATTTTAGCCTATACGAATAAATTAAATAGAAAAATCAAATTTAACCATTAAATTTATTTTACCGATTAATTCCAAATTAATCGCGTTCTCTCTCTTCCGAACACATTTAATCCCAGATTAAATAATACCTCAATTAATCCTAGATTAATTTTCTCTCTCTTAATTAATCCCAGATTAATTCTCTCTCTTAATAAATCCCAGATTAATTCTAATTTAAATCAACTGTCATCGATGAATCTTTGGGAAGCGACCCAAGAGATCCCTGGATATGTTGGCAGTAGATACGGTCATCGGATTATCCGAATACGTGCGTACCTCGTACCACGTGCTTACCGATTTACAAGACATGGTTGGCTTCTAGAAAAGCACCGTGCCTACCTAATTCTCCAGAAATATTCTTATTGGAATATATAATCTATGTCAGGCGTAGTATATGTAGTATTGCGTATTGCGATCCAGTATCTAATGTCACGTGCTAGGCCTGAGGCTGGAATGTGTCTGCCCCGTACGAAGCACATGTCGGATGTCTGGTAACTAGTCTCTATAATCGGATAAACATGACCTAGTCATATCATCCCGATGACTGCAGTACTTAAGATCACTAGTTCCATATCCTACGTGACATCATCTCCACTATGACTGGAGTGATACTTCCATCTTGACATCACACCCAATACACTACGATTCTCAATATACCCAGCAGAGGCGTACACAGAACCTGTTAAAGCCCTGGATGACCAAAACTAAAGCATACCGATTGTCGCAAGTATTAGCGGTGCAAGTCTCAGGTTAAGACCAAATACACCTACCCTGATTTCGGACTTCCATAGACACATAGTAATACTACCAATGGAATTCCGAGGGGTCTATCCTGAGCGAAGCTGTTTTCCATACCATTGGTAAAACACAACCTCCTATTACACTTGCATAAGTATCCAATACTTAAATATATGAGAACTATACCGTTGTGCTCCCACAACGCGCACAAGTGCAATACTAGTCTATTCCGCATTATCGATGTCCAGTCTCGATAATACTACGACTAGGGATATTTAATGATTGATCCTTCGAGGACTAATACTGTCTCATATCATCTCAATCCAGGAACTAATCATAGGGACCTCCTATCATTTATACATCTATGTGATCTAATCACAAATGATAAGAGCGCAATCTCCTTGTCACATAGTTAATTTGTACAACAATACCATGATCTGTACAAATAGTGACGCTATGGGTCATAACTGTCCAACATTCTCTCAACGAATGAGGATTTAAGGAAGGGAGTACCGACTCACCTTCTGAAACCTTCTTCACTTTTCGCTTCTTCCCATTCCAAGTCGAAGGAGAAGAAGACCAAGGGAAATAAAAAGAAGGGTTTCAATGTTCCTTCACAGGCTAAGATAGTGAAGCCCAAGAGAGCTTCTGAAGACAAGTGACATCATTTTAGTAAGATCAGAAACTGGAAGAGCAACTATCCTGACTACCTTGCCTAAATCAGGAAGGAAAGAGCATCGACATCAGGTACTTTTATTTTTCCTATTATTGATATCAACTTAGCTTGTGAAGCTGTAACATCTAGTTGCAGGTGCTGAAGGAAAATAGACGGCTTCAATCTAGAGAGATGCAGTTACGATTTGAGAGTGGTGACTCTCTGGATGCGGTTGCAGTGGGATTATGTGAGATTCTCTTACCCAGTGGGAGACTTTTGTTGCTTGACTGCTATGTTGTACCGGGATGTGCAGCTAATATTATATCACTTTTTGTATTAGATACATTGGGATATCATATAAATATTAAGAATTGTTCCTTGTATTTAAGTGATAGAAATAATATTAAGATCCTTGTTTGTCCAAATGAGCGTGGTCATTACATTTTGCATACTTCTCGAGATATCTTGAATAGTGGAATTAATAAACATAAATTGTCGGAAATAAATAATACTGAACTTTGGAATATGAGGTTAGGTCATAAAGACATGAAATGCCTAACCCAGTTGGTTAGGAATGATTTGATTCAGGATCTCACAATTGAACCTTATCCAATCTGCGAATATTGTATTCGGAGTAAAATGACCAAAGCCCCATTTTCGGGTGCGAGACACCGAGCCACTGACTTATTGGAACTCGTACATTCTGATGTATATGGTCTCATGAGTCAGATTGCTCACAGTGGTTTTTCTTAATTTATTACCTTTACCGATGATGTGTCAAAGTACGGTTATGTTTATCTTGTGAAACATAAATCAGAAATCTTTGAAAAGTTCAAAGAATTCTGAAATGAAGTAGAAAAACAAACTGGTTAACATATTAAATGTCTTTGATCAGATCGAGGAGATGAATATATGAGTGGTGAGTTCGCTGATTATTTAAAGGAGAATGAGATTCTCGCTCAATATACTCATTCTGGTACTCTACAACATAATGAAGTGTCAAAGAGGAGAAATCAGACGTTATTGGATATGGTCCGATCTATGTTGAGTTTTACAAATTTGCACTATTACTTATGGGGTTATGCTGTTTTAACTGTCGCTCATCTTTTAAATCAGATTTCTTCTAAAGATGTTCCTACGACTCCGTCTGAGATATAGACCGGTAGGAAATCAAATTTTAATTATGTTAGGGTTTGGGGCTGTCCTACATACGTCAGGGTGGTTCAGCAGAACAAGCTTTTACCTCGAGGGAAAAAGTTTAGGTTTGTTGGATATCTTTCAAATACGAAAGGATATTTGTTCTAGGATACCGAGCATCGAAATGTGTTCGTAGCTCACTTCGGAAAATTTCTAGAGATAGAATTTTGGACTGAATGAGGTAATCATAGACATGTTGAACTTGATAAAGTACAACCTGAGACCAATGAACCGACAGAGGAACCTGAAGTTCAAGTAGGTGAAGAACTTTCATTACCGGCACTCCGTAGGTCTGAAAGAGTATCTAGACCTCCTGAACGCTTGTATTTGATACAAGAAATGAATCTTGATGTTCTCTTTGTTGAAGAGACTGACCTTTATACCTATAGAGAATCGATGTTAGACATCGACTCTGTGAAGTGGCAAGAGGCCATGAAATCAGAGTTAGACTCTATGCATCTGAATCAAGTTTGGGACTTAGTTAATCTTTCTGAAGGAATTGTTCCTATCAGTAGTAAATGGGTTTACAAAAGGAAGCGTGGGCCTGACGGGAAGGTTGAAACCTTTAAGTCCCATCTGGTAGCTAAAGGTTACACGCAGCGACCTGGTGTCGACTACGATGAAATTTTTTCGCCAGTTCCGATGCTAAAGTCTATTATGATTTTATTCTTTATTGCTACTTACCATGATTATGAGATTTGGCAGATGGATGTCAAAACGACTTTTCTAAATGGATTTCTTGATGAAGAAATCTATATGAAATAACTGGAGGGTTTTGTATCCAACGAAAACTCAGGCATGATATGTAAGCTTAAGAAGTCCATTTATGGACTTAAACAAGCTTCACGAAGTTGGAATCTTTGATTCGACGAGATAATCAAATTTTCTGGTTTTCTTAAGAATTCAGAAGAATACTATGTATATAAGAAGGCCAGTGGGAGTATGGTGGTATTTTTATTTCTCTATGTTGATGACATCCCGATCATTAGGAATGATATCGGGATGATGTAGGGCGTCAAGGCATACATGTGTATGAATTTCTCTATGAAGGACCTGGGAGAGGCTTCCTATGTCTTAGGCATAAAACTCTATAGAGATAAAGAAAGAAAGCTTATTGGTTTATCTCAGTCAACGTACATAGATAAGATCTTAGAACGGTATAATTTTGGTAACTATAAGACATTAAATATACCATTCAGACATGGCCTTCATCTTTCGAATAAGATGGGTCCACAAATAGAAGATGAGAAAATTAGAATGTCTAATCAGCCTTATGCTTTATTTTTGGGCAGCATCATGTATGCCATATTATGTACTAGGCCTGATATTAGCTTCGCAGTTAGTGTGACCAGCAGATATCAGTTCAATCCAAGTAATGACCATTCGATGACCATTAAACATATCCTAAAGTATCTTAAAGGTACTTAGGATAAGTTTATGATATATGGAGGAAATAAACTGCGGGTTAATGGGTATACGGATTCAGATTTCCAATCGGATCCTGATGATAGAAAATCTACATCAGGATTCATGTTTACCCTTAATGGAGGTGTAGTTTGTTGGAAAAGTTCCAAACAGGGGTCCGTAACTGATTCCACCATAGTGGTGAAATATATTACAGCTTCTGAAGCTACCAAAGAGTTGTTTAGGTTAAGAATTTATCACAGACTTAGGAGTTGTCCCAAGTATCGAGAATCCAATTCTGTTATACTATGATAATAATGGAGCCATTGCACAAGCAAGGGAACAGAGGGTGCATCGAAAGTCTAAACATGTGAAACGAGAGATCACATCATTCGAGAGATTATATCGGGAGGGGAAATTATCGTGTGCAAGGTCCCGAGTGAAGATAATGTAGCAGACCCTCTTAACAAGGACATTCATCTGAAGTTATTTGATAAACATATAGAGTCGATGGGTATGAGATAGAATCGATATTTGCACTAGAGCAAGTGAGAGAATTTGTTAGGGTTGGTGCTGAGAGCACCAATTTCTTATGTATTTCCTTGTAAATACTTTTCTAAACATTTTATTATGAATAAAAAAACCAGTTTCTATAATATAACATCTCTTTATATATGATAAAGACGTAATTGACCTTAGAATGATTAGTTATGATACATTTGCAAAAGTATCGCAACTAACATTGAGTTGTATCATAACAATATCATTTCTTTAATAGTTCTTAATCAAGGTTTACATTAATTGGTCATTAAGTAAACCTGCTGAGACCGGTACATGTCGTAGATTGGGATCTTGGATTTCAATGGTTGATTCTCAATGAACCATTAGTCTTGGAGACTCGTATACACATGTAGGTGTTTATATTGGATAAACACTGAATGACTCACCGAAGATTATTAATGGATGCTACACCAATGTCAATAAGAATCTTCTCGAGTTGAGTAGGATAATGATTCTTTGACTTGAGATACCACCGTGGATATATAAGATATCCTCCACATTTTGATGGCAGTCACATCACCGACGTATTTAGGTTAGGCCTTCGCCTATTTGTTGGGTGTGGATTGATCCTAATGATATCATGTGTGTGCCAAGTGATGAGCGGAAAATATATCAATATCTACCGCCCCTTTTACTTAATATTTTGTTTAGTTTCTCGGTTTTGATGAACGTTTTGATATGTTTTAGTTTATTTTGCAGATAAAATAATATTGGGACTCAATAAAATCATTTAGGACAAAATGTGGGTCAAATAAGGGGAAATATTGGACTTGACATATTAATTTTGGAGATTGGAAACTTGAAAGGGCGTTTTACGAAGTGCAGTTTCGGAAATTCTAATTTTGTGCAATTTTCGTATTTTAGGCATAACTCTTTACTCCGATATCGTATTGAGCTGATTCAATTTCCAGATTAACGAAGACTCAATGATCTACAACTTTTAAGAACAACATAATTTCTAATTCTGAAGATTGCATGACTGAAATTGATGAAAAATCCAGAAGTGTGTTATGTGTAATTGTTAAAGTCATTATCAAAACAAATAAATAAATAAAAAAATAATAAATAAAAATAGTCAAACTCCCACTAAAAATGATAGCAATTAGTGGAGCAATTAGTGGAGCAATTAATAATGGATTTGGTGGATGATTTGATGGAGGTGAAATTTTGCCTATAAATACCAAGCCATTTCATTTGTAAATTCATACTTTCTTCTAAGGAATTCCTTAAGAATACTAAGAAGATTGTATCTTGTTTGTTTATTTACAGCTTTCAGTAATTAATTTCCGCTTTCGCACTTTCTTTTCTTTACTTTTCAGTTTTTACTTTCCGCAATTTACTTTTACGCACAATACTTTTCTTTCTTTAATTTTCAGTTTTTACTTTTCAGTAATGAGGAGGTAACTCTCCTTTGCTGGGGTAAAATGTAAAACTTTTATTACTAATATTTAGATTAATCTCCCTTAATTATAATATATAAACTATTTAAAGCCTCACTTAACGAGGATACCGCCATATTGGTCGGTTGGGAATTATTTAAATTATTTTTAACCTGACTAAAATTGATACCGCCTGGTTGGTTGGTTGGTAATTAATTATTAATTTGACTTAATCAGGATACCGCTTATATGGCTGGTTGGTAATTATCCCGCAAAGTTAATATATTATATTAAGGGAGATATCTAAAATAGAAGTAATAAAAGTGGATCATTTTACCTCAACATTTTCTTTTATTGTACTTTTACTTTATTTACTTTTCAGCAATTTACTTTCAGCAATTTACTTTTCAGCATTTACGTTTTAGAAATTTACTTTTCAGCATTTACTTTTCAGCATTTAATTTTCAGTATTTAATTTCAGCATTTACTTTCCGTCATTTACTTTTTAGCAATTTACTTTTCAATATTTTACTTTATGTATTTTATTTTATTTAAGTTTTTACTACCCGTAAATATGTGTCATAACTAAGCCAGTTATCTGGGGTTGTAATGAAGTCTAATATCACCGGTTTATAAGGGGTTAAATTACAGTTTGGGTAATATAAAGGTTTATTTATTGAGCCTTAGTCTTAATGCATCCTGTTAACTGGCCATTAATAAGATTGATTCGGTAAACTTAAAATGAACTTGGAAAATGGATTTTAGGTTTAAGACCTTAGACTTAATAGCCCACTGTAGGACACAGAAATCGGCGACGCTGTTCCAGGCTAGCGGCCCGATCGGGAGTACGGAGTAGCCCACGGGGGAACTAAATCGGAGAAATAAAATGGAGTCGCCACCCAGTGTGAACTGGGAAAATGATTTAATGCCGCACTCACCCATCGCAAGGGTAGACCTCAAACTGTTGGGGTTCAGAATGGTCCCTTACTTATGCCACTTGTAATGGAAGGATTTGTGCAATAATCTAACCAATTCTACACAACATATATTCCCAAGAGTATCCTACTCCTAAGTTCACGTGCATGAAAATAAAACCTATATCTGAGTTTGCATATAACCTACATCTAAGTTTGCATGCATAAAAGTAAGTCGTCATAACGGCAAACACACAATAATGTCATGAACATATTTAATTATCAAACGCGAAAAATAAATAACAACCTAAACATAAACATAAATTAAATTCCCAATGTCATGCTCATAAATAACCAACTAAATCATATATAAAAAATAAATAACATACTAAACGACTACATCATGCTTAGAAAAATAAATAACATACTAAACGACTAAATCATGCATAAACACAAGGTTGGACGAAACAAAATATGTGTCTCTCAAGCTGTACGTGGCATTGTATCCCAAGTAAAGACCGTATTACCGTCCATTTGGATTCGGCTAAAGAATATACGTCTGAGTTTCCATCCTATATACCACAAGAGAGAACACATATTCCATTCATCCGAAGGTCATATCATACACCAATCAACAATACTCATGCAAAGTAAAGTAAGAAGATAAATAAAAAAAATAAAGGAGAATAAATAAAAAGGGTGCCCTCAGGTCTAACCTCTTAAGTCGTCTCTTGGAAGTGGGCTACGGGGTTGTCGGAAAGGTTAATGCTCCGTAACTTTTCCGATTTACTGGTTCGTTGTTTTCCTTCGTTGCCTTGCTATTTTGGGCTGTTGTTTCCTCTATTTTTGCTGTATTTTCTGGTCGTTGTGTTTGGTTACTGTTTGCGGTATTCAGGGGCTGTTTTGGGGTTGTTTTGTGCGGTTTTTGGGACTAGTTTTGTTGCAGTTTTTGATGTTCTGGTTGTGTAGTTTTTTGGGATAGTTTTGTGGTATTTTTGGGGTGCAGTTTGCAAGTTTAAGGGTGTAGGTCAGGGGGCTTTAGCGTGAAGTAGGCAGGTAGCATGAGGGGCTTTACGTGAAGAAGGGTTTGTGGCGTGAATTGAAGGCATGTGGCGTGAGGGGCTTTACGTGAAGAAGTGTTTGTGGTGTGAAGTGGAGGTAGGAAGCGTGAGGGGCTTTACGTGAAAAAGGGTTTGTGGCGTGAAGTGAAGGCTGATTTGTGAAGGGTAATGGCTTGAAGTTAAGGCTGATTTGTGACGGGTTGTTGCAGTCGGCGAGGGCTATGCGTTGAAGGTATGGGTTGCTATGGGGAATGGGTGTTCTGAGTGTGTTGTTTATAGGCTGTCAGTTGCCGAGAAAAGGGTGATGGATGAGGGCTATTTTAGTGTGTTTCTCATGGAAATGGAGGGTTATTTTTGTATTGCTTTGGGCGTGAATCAGCTAGGGTGTGAAGGGTCATTTAAGCTTCTTTTTATAGGCAAAGGTTTGGGTTTACCTTATGTGAATAGGGAAAGAATATTGTGTAATTATGGGGGATATTTTAATTAGTGTGCTATAAGAAAAAAATCTATTTAATTAGGGATGTGATTTGGTTTGATTTGATTTGATCTCTTTTAATTTTTAAAGGTGATTTGATTTGATTCTTTTAATTGGGAAGGTGATTTATTAGGATTTCAACATGTGTTTAATGTGTGGATTTATTATTTTGGAGGGATTATGGGCGTGTGGTTGGTTATTTTGGTGGGCTTGGTGTGTGGCTTGGTGGTGTATGGGCTTGGTGTGTGAATTGCGGGGGTTTTCAGCCAAGGATAAGTTTTTAAAACAGAGGCCTAACGAGCAAAACCGAAGCTAAGCAAACAAATTAATCCAACAGGGTATTGATTTCTGACTTTTCCCTTCCGACGTCTGTTTCCCGCGACTTCCACAACTTAAAGAGGTAGTGTCTCAATGTGAGACTCATTATCGGGACTTATATGTAAAAATGCAGTGCCTATAGTTGCCCTCACTTTGATGGGACTTGTGCAGTGTGTGACAATGACAATCCTATCAAAGTTATGCAATGCATTTTTACTTACCTAGCTCGCCAACTGCCACTTGACTTGCTTGTTGTTTCGAACTGAGTTGATATTGTTGTGCCATACCTGGCATGCTAAACCCCATACCCGATGTGTCGCGGTTGCGTCTCCATACCCAGAGTGCCATATCCGGCGTCCTAAACCTCATACCCGAGGTGTCGCGGTTGTGTATCCATACCCGGAGTGCCATACCCGACGTGCTAAAGCTCATACCCGAGGTGTCGCGGTTGTGTCTCCATACTCGGAGTGCCATACCCGGCGTGCTAAACCCCATACCTGAGGTGTCGCGGTTGTGTCTCCATACCCGGAGTGCCCTACCCAGCGTGCTAAACCCCATACCCGAGGTGTCGCGGTTGTGTCTCCATACCCGGAGTGCCATACCCGGCGTGCTAAACCCCATACCCCAGGTGTCACGGTTGTGTCTCCATACCCGGAGTGCCATACCCGGCGTGCTAAACCCCATACCGGAGGTGTCGCGGTTGTGTCTCCATACCCGGAGTGCCATACCCGGCGTGCTAAACCCCATACCCGAGGTGTCACGGTTGTGTCTCCATACCCACAGTGCCATACCCGGCATGCTAAACCAATACCCGAGGTGTCGCGGTTGTGTCTCCATACCCGGAGTGTCATACCCGGCATGCTAAACCCAATACTCGAGGTGTCACGGTTGTGTCTCCATACCCGGAGTGCCATACCCGGCATTCTGATGATGTGTGGGCCTCAACCATGGGACTCATCCCCAAACTGATACTGATGATGCGGGCCTCAACCCCTAAACTGATGTTGATGTGGGCCTCGCCCCCAAACTGATACTGATGTGGGCCTCGCCCCCAAACTGATATTGATGTGGGCCTCGCCCCCAAACTGATACTGATGTGGGCCTCGCCCCCAAACTAATGCTGATGTGGTGCCTTGCCCCCAAACTGATACTGATGTAGGCCCCGCCCCCCCAAACTGATACTGATGTGGGTGTTTCATATCAACATGTTATATTTGCCTCTCACGAGATAATCTTGATGGCTTAAACATTTTTCCATCCTCAACGGATGCTTCGTGTTGAAACCAGAGAACCTTCAAAGTACTTAATACACCCAAATCCGATCGTCTGCATGAATGATCTGAACTAGACTCCTAGTGTGTGTGTGCCAAGGTTCTTTCACAGCTTAATCCTTAAGTAAGCCAACTCGATGATTTTGTCTCGAAGAATTGGATCAGTGGGTCTAACCAACCGAGATGTCTTGATCATACTCTGTGATTACTTTCTCGTACTCAACATGATATGGTTTTTTTTTTTTCTTTTGTCTCTTTCTTTTCTTTCTTTTCATTTTGAACTTTCTTTTTTTCTATTTTCTTTTTCTTTTTTCTTTTTCTCTTTTCTTTCTTTCTTTTTTTTTTTCGACACACCTACCCATTTCTCCTCATGGTGGTCCTAATACTCGCCCATGGGTAGCTTCACGCCTATCGGTTATAGGTGGTCTATTTTTTTTTTCAGAGACTTTTTCTTCGTTTCCAACCATATCACATATCGTAGCATAAGTAAACTAGGATGGACATCTTAGGCAAACGATCATTCACTGATCCGCCATCTCTTTAACTAGTAATATCGCCGACCACTCAGGCTTCTACTGCTAAAATCCCATAATCAAGTGCTCCTAAGTCCAGCCGAGATCAACCACTCAGAATACCGGATGAGAGCACATCTCGCACTTATCGTTTCTAAAGTTTCACCCTACAGCAAACAATCTCATCACCGGACATATGCTTAGCCATCAAAGACTTCTCTCTCTCTCCCTCTTTTTTTTTCTTTTTTTTTAAATTCACTTCACTGGAATTCTTCAACCGCTAATAAAGTGGGCTTCACCCCTTCTAGGATTCATTCTCGAAAACTGTTGGTAGCGCGAGCCTTAACCCTGAGGGTTCAATCCCAAAACTGATGATTATGCGCGGGCCTCAACCCTGGGGATCCATTTCTGAAAACTGTTGATACTGTTTTGTTGCTCTCAGCTTGCTTGTATTTTGCCGCTTTTCCTTCTTTTCTTCGAGACCTGTGAACACAAACAAAACAACAGAATAAAAATGCGTGCATGCGATGTGTATGTATGCTTGTGTGGAGGTACTCTATGTTCCTGATGGGTTAGACCCTCATTGTGCTCCTTGGTGCCATGTGCCTACGCATGTCTCTGATCGCCCCCTAGGTCTGCTTATAGTTTCCTCTTGCCGGTTCTCTTCTGGTGATTGTGCAGTTCTCTTTTGTCAGAAACCTGCAAACACAGAACAAACACAAAAATTGCAAGTACGTTACGTGTATGCATGCATGCATGAATGAATTTCCTATTCCGTTGGGTTAGGTCTTCTGCCGGTGACTGCTCGGTCTTCTTTTCCTCAGGAAAAATACTGTTTCAATCTATCCACGTTGATCGGCTCGGTGAACTCGTTCCTTTCCAAGTCTGACAGTCTCACTGCCCCGTTTCCCATTACTTTCTGGAATACGTAGGGTCCTTCCCAATTGGGTCTGAACTTTCCTCTCGGCTCTGTCGTCGATGGCTTCGACTGCTTAAGCACCATATCACCCTTTCTAATTTTTATAGGATGCACCTTCTGGTTGAAATGTATGAATACAACAAAGTAAGATGGCAGAAATACTTACAATGCTCTGTTGGATGTAGAAGAGAAGTTCAAAAATTCCTCCTCCTAGTTTCGGCCGAGCCCCTTTTGATGTATGTTGATCTTCCAAGCATCTCCTTGAATTCGAAACTCATGGATACGTTTCCCTAACACCTTTGTAAGACTCCTTTGAGTGCTAGCTCTTGAAAATTTGCAACAAATTTTCATCTTCTCCTTTGTATTGCTCACGGCAATGGAAGAAAAATGAGGAAAGTGGCGTGAGATGGAGAGAGAGAGAGAAAAGTGAGTGTGTTGACTTGTATTTTTATTTCAAAAACAAAAATAATGATATATCAAATATTTGGTATTAGTCATTCACTTCTTACATAATTTGGAGTATAAAACAAGTCATCACCATATCTTCACTTACTTCCATCACCAAAAAGGTGAAAGAATGACTAGTGATTTGACATGTGATGTGACATGTGGGCCCCACTTGATTCAAAATCCGAGTGGGCCCGCAAACACTCCCGGGCTCGGGTTCGTAATTCCGAATTAACGAATTTTCTGTTGCAACGTAATTAAATCAAATTTAATTAAATAATTATGCCTAGCAAAATTACTATTCACGTCGTTCGCGAATTAATTCGTTTGCGCGAATTAAAATCTAATTTTAATTCCGTGTCGAGATCTAATTTCGTTTAATATATCGAATATTTAATTTTATTGATTAATTCCAAATTAATCGTTCTCTCTCTTTAATTGAATTTTATCCCAGATAATTTTCTCCACAATTAATCCTAGATTATTTTTCTCTCTCTTCTAATTAATCCCAGATTACTTATGTTCGAGTTATACGTCATCGGTGAATCTTCGGGAAGCGACCCATGAGATCCATGGACAGTAAATTCGGTCATTGGACTATCCGAACACGTACGTATTTAGTACTACATTTTTACCAATTTACGAGACATGGTTGGCTTCTAGCAAAGCACCGTGCCTACCCAATTCTCTAGAAATATTCTTAATGGAATATATAATCTGTATCAGGCGTAATATACGTAATATTGCGTATTACGATCCAGTATCGGATGTCACATGCTATGCCTGGGGCTGGAATTGTGTCTGCCCCATACGAAACATATATCGGATCTCTGGTAACTAGTCTCTATAATCGGATAATCATGACCTAGTCATATTCTCCCGATGACTGCAGTACTAAAGAGTACTAGTTTCGTATCCTGTGTGATCATCATCTCCATATGACTGGAGTGATACTTCCATCTTGACATCAGACCCAATACAGTACGATTCTCAATATACCCAGAAGTGGCGTACACGGAACCTGTTAAAGCCCCGGACGACCAAAACCAAAGTATACTGATTGTCGCAAATATTAGCGATACAAGTCTCAGGTTATAACCAAATACACCTACCCTGATTCGGACTTCCATAGACACATAGTCATACTACCAATGGAATTTTGAGGGGTCTATCCAGAGTGAAGCTGTTTCCGTACCATCGGTAAACACAACCTCCTATTACACTTGCATGAGTATCCAATACCCAAATATATTAGAACTATGTCGTTATGCTCCCATAACGCGCACAAGTGCAATACTAGTCTATTCCGCATTATCGATGTCTAGTCTCGATAATACTATGACTAGGGATATTTAATGATTAAACCTTGGTGGATTGATACTGTCTCATATCATCTCAATCCGGAACTAGTCATATGGACTTTTATCATTTATATATCCTGGTAATCCAATTACAAATGATAAAAGAGCAATTTCCTTTGTCACATAGTTAATTTGTACAACAACACCATGTTCTGTACAAATAGTGATGCTATGGGTCATAATTATTCAACAATCTCCCACTTGGCCTATAGCCAATCACTCAAGTGTCCTACACTTGAACTATGTACGAGTCGCTCAAACTTCTGCTGAGAAACTGTTTTCGTCAGCGGATTTGCAAGGTTATCATCTTATGCGATTTATTTGATCATCACATCGACACGATGTATGATCCGACGAATCAGATGAAATAGTTGAAGTTTATACTTGGATAGTTGATGAGACCATTAATTCTTTAGCCTGTGATGTAGCCTAGCTCAGCCGGTAACAGAACTACACCAAATCTAATTAGGATTAAATAGATCCAAAGTGCTTCTATTGCTGCCTCAGCTGCAGCAATATTCCGTTTTTGTTGTTTATTCGGCAAAAATATCTTGCTTTGAAGATTTCCAGCTCACTGTTCCGATATTCAAACTATATTACCCTTATTACGACTTACAGTCGTTATTGTCGGTTTGGAAACTTGCAGTAGTTAACCTAGTCACTTCAAGTTCTCCTTCTCCATAGTTTAAGAAAGCATCCTTAGATCATCTAAGATATTTAAGGATGTTCTTAACATCAATCCAGTGACTATCACTTGGATTGGCCTGATTGTGACTCTTTATGCTCAAAGCATATGAGACATCAGGTCATGTACATATCTTTCAATGTACGAGTCCTCGGATAGTGCCAACAACTTTTAGATCTATCCTAGTAGATCATTATTCCTAGAATAAAGGTTGTCTCTCCCAAGTATTTTATGGAGAATTTTCATGAAAGCCAAGCTTTCACCGATTGTATTATGGGAATGTCATTTCCAAGAAATGATATGTCATCATTTTATAGGACAATCATTGTCAGTGCGCTCCCACTAACCTCCTTATATACACAAGAATCAATTTTGTTGTGAATTAAATCATATACCATTATGATTACATCAAAACGTGGTTCCAAGAATGCAATGCTTGTTTCAATCCATAATGGATCGAATTAACTTGCAAACCTTGTTTCCTTGTTTTGGTACGACAAAACCGTCACGATGGTGATAAACATCCTCCAAAAGGTTTCCATTTAAGGAAAGTGTTTTTGACGTTCAGCTGCCATATTTCATAAATGAAACATGCAGCATTAGCAAGCATTATCCAAATGGATTTAATCATGGCAGCGAGTAAAAGGTTTCGTCGTAATCGACACAATGTTGATAACGATACCTTTTTGCCACAAGCCTAGCTTTGTACGTTGGTATGTTGCCATCCATGTATCTCTTCCTTGAAGACTTATATAGTACCAATAGGCACAATGCCTTCCGGTACAACAACCAGTGTCCAAACTTGGTGGGTATACATGGAATCCATTTCAAATTTCATGGCACTTTTCCATAATAGGGAGTCGATACCTTGTATCACTTCCTCATACGTAGCTGGTTTGTCTTCCTCAAGAAGATTGACATCTTCATTAGGTGAGATCAGCAACCCATACCTCTTAGGTTGTTTTTTGACTCTCTTCGGCTTACGTGGTTCTTGTGTATTCAAATATTATGGTACAATTTCATCCCTGATGAACTGTTTGTGTTCCGTTAAGGAATCGGTGCCTGGAACAGTATTACTCTGATTTTCATCGAGTTTTACTTTCCTCCCACTTACCACTGCATATAAGTATTCCTCTTACGAAAACCGCATGGCGAGCAACAATTAAATTGTTCTCTTGTGAGTTGTATAAGTACTATACTTTGTTTTCCCTAGGATAACCTACAAATTAGGCACTTATCCGATTTGGGTTTTAGTTTGGTATCATCCAAACATATGCCCAGCATTCCCAAATATTCAGGAATGAGAAAACCTGGTTTCTTTCCTGTTTATATCTAATATGAAATATGTCTAACATATTTTCATGGAACCTTATTCAAAATAAGTTTTGCACTGTTTTATGCATATCCCTAGAAGGAAAATGGTAGCTCAGAGCGACTCATAATTAACCTTACCATGTCCAACAAAGTTCGGTTTCTCTATTCGGACACACCGTCAAATTGAGGTGTTCCGAGAGGAGTCCTTTATGAAAGAATACTATACTCTTTCAAATATTCGATAAACTTATTTCTTAAGTATTTTCATCACGGTCCAATCGTGATGTTTTAATACTCTTATCGGTCTGTTTTATACTTCGTGTCGAAACTCTTTGAATTTATCAAAGTTTCCGATTCATGTTTCAAAGGAAACACATAACCATAACGCAATGCCACATCCGTAAAGGTTACGAAGTATTCATATCCACCTCTAGCCTTGCTAGATATGGGCCCACTTATGTCACTATGAACGAGGGCTACAGATCGGTGGCACTTACACTTTTACCAAGTAAAAGGTGTTTTAGGCACTTTGCCTAAAAAATTAGATTCGTAGACATCAATTGAATTAGAATCAAATCCGTCCTAGTACCCACTTTTCGAAAGTGTGGATATACGAGTCTTGTTAATGTGTCCCAGACAACAATGCCACAAATAAGTCTCATCTGATTAATTCAGTTTGAGCTATTTGTTTGTCATGTCATATGTTTGAGATTAATTTATATTCTAAATATAAATATTGTTATTCACATCTAATGTGCTTATCTCAATATCTTCTTTATAAAATAAAACACTTAGTGTTCTAGAATATAAAGGTATACCCGCAACGAGTTAAACTTAGATATAGAGATAATGTTTCTAGTCAAACTAGATATATTATAACAGTTTCCTAATTTAAGTACATACCCAAAGGGTAGTTCCTAAACTTAGGTTTCTACGGTTAAAACAACGACTTTTGTCCCGTTTCCGACTCACATGTAGATCTCAACTGAAGTCCGTCTCCTGCTTATCAGCAGATTCTGCACATCAGTTTATATTTATGTACCACATTTAATATCAAAAATCCAATTTTGAAACTAGTAGTGAACATATTTATGACAAACATGGTTGAAGCCGGAGCCTTGCCCCGCCTTCACTTCCTTCATGTCTCCCTTGTCCATACGGTAGTCACACATCCAGTGATCCCGTTTGCCATAGTTTAGGCAGACATCTTGGGATATGTCATTTGTCTTCCCTGAAGACTGTGACGATTTTGTATTTGCCCCTTTTAGAAGCTATAGCTCTGACTCCTTGAGCATAGTCATCAACTCTCCAAGAGTTTTCTCTTGGTTCATAATGAACGTACCCCAGTTTTCTGTTGGATATTTATGACCCATAGCGTCACTTTTTGTACAGATCATGGTGTTTTTGTACAAATTAACTATGTGACAAAGGAGACTGCACTCTTATGATTTGTGATTAGATCACCTAGATGTATAAATGATGAGAGGTCCCTATGATTTGTTCCTGGATGGAGAATGATATGAGACAGTATCACTCCACGAAGGATAAATCATTAAATATCCCTAGTAAGAGTATTATCGAGAATGGAAATCGATAAATACGTAAAAGACTAATATTGTACTTGTGCGCGTTGTGAGGGCACAACGACATAGTTCTCATATATTTGGGTATAGGATACTCATGCAAGTGTAATAGGAGGTTGTGTTTTACCGATGGTACGGGAAATAGCTTCGCTCTGGATAGACCCCCTCGGAATTCCATTGGTAGTATGACTATGTGTCTATGGAAGTACGAAATCAGGGCAAGTGAATTTGGTCTTAACCTGAGACTTGCACCGCTAATACTTGCGACAATCAATATACTTTGGTTGAGGTCGTGCAGGGCTTTAAAAGGTTATGTCTACGCCAATACTGGGTATATTGAGAATCGTAGTGGTTAGGTTGTGATATCAAGACGGAAGTGTCACTCCAGTCATATAGAGATGATGGTCACGTAAGATACGGTACTAGCACTCTTAAATGCTTCAGCTATCGGGATAAAATGACAAGGTCAGGTTTATCCGATTATAAAGACTAGTCACCAGACATCCGACATGTGCTTCGTATGGGGCAGACACAATTCCAGCCTCAGGCCTAGCACGTGATCATCTGATACTGGACAGAAATTCACAATACTACGGTATATTACGCTTGATACAGATCATTTATTCCTGTAAGGATGTTTGCGGAGAATTGGGGAGGCATGGCGCTTTGCTAGAGGCCAACCTTGTCTTGTAATTCGGTATAAATGTAGTACGAGGTACTTACGTGTTCGGATAGTCCGATGACCGAATTTGCTGCCAACATATCCGGGGATCTCATGGGTCGCTTCCCAAAGATTCACCGATGACGTATAACTCGCACTATAAATTAATCTGGGATTAATTAGAAGAGAGAGAAAAATTAATCTAGGATTAATTACGGAGATATTTTTATCTGGGATGATAAAATATCATTTAAAGAGAGTTAGCGATTAATTTGGAATTAATCGATTAATTAATATATTTGATATATTTAACGAAATTGGATTTCGACGCGGAATTAAAATTAGATTTTAATTCGAGAAAACGAATTAATTTAGAATTAATTCGTTAGCGACGTGAATAGTGATTTCGCTAGGCGTAATCATTTAATTACGACGGGACGGAAAATTCGTTAATTTGGAATTAGCGAACCCGAGCCTTAGATTATTTACGAGCGCATTTCATTTCAAATTTGAGTGCGGCACGCAAGTCAAATCAAACGTCAAATCGCTAGTCGCATCAAGCGTCAAATCACTTGTCACTTTGAGTGATGTGACTTGACAAGTTGTGATTGATGTGATTGAGTGATATGAGTGGTTGGGCTTTAATGGTTTGACTTTTAAAAGCCAAATTCAAATGAAATGCATTTGAAATTCACTCTTGTGTATAAGATACACAAATTTGGATCACATTTGACAACTCTCTCTCTCCCATTTCTTTCTTCTTCCTCACGCTAAAGGGGCTGAAATGAGCTCACTGGTTTCTCCAAAAACCTTGACAGTGGGAAGCTTGGAGTGTGGTTTTGTGGCAAAATCACAAGTGCTAGCACACTTACGAGACATGCGAAGGTGATAGGGAAGTCCACCCATGAGCTGGGAACCATTCGACGAAGCTTGGAGCTTGACGAAGGACCAAATTGGAGGCCAAACCAGTGACGAAAACTACTCACTGCCGAGCAGTGAAAGAGAAGCAGAATTTTGTTTTGTTCATCTCCGCGTCGCTCAACCGATCGATGTGAGTATTCCGTAACTTCTTCGATTGTTATTCACACTTTATTCATGCTTATTATTGATCTTGGGTGTTGGTAATCTAATAACCATGTCCCCAAGATCAAAACAAGCAAGATATATATAAGAATGAACTAGATTGAAGTAATGGCGGAAACAATACTCACAAAGCCAAATGTGGATGCTATGGATGAAGCGAAAATTGCTCCTTTGTGCAGTGGAAGGGAATTCGGCCAAGCAGTAAAAGAAGCTCCAAGCTTTAGTTGATCCTTCCAAGCTCTAAGATGAGTTTCCCATAACACCTTGTATGATCCCTTGATGGTGCTAGCCAAAGATGTGTTCTTTATGTTCCAAACAAACACAAATTCTTCAAGCTTTTGCAACAAAAACCTGAAAATGGAGAGCCAAGAAACTGTCACAGTTTCGGTAATTAGAGAGGGAGAGAAGTCATTGATTTTTGTCTCAAAAATCAATTTATATTTATGTTATAATTATATTAAATAATAATAAAATATAACACAAACCATGCAAAGACTTAGAGTGTCTAACACTCAATTTCCATGCATTATCTTTGAGTGCTTTGTACACTATCTTCATGCATTGCATCTTGATTAAAAATACAAATAATGACAAGTGTCATGTGGGCCCCACACGTTTCCAAATGAAAGTGGGCCCACTTGCACTCACGCGTTCGGGTTCGATATTTCCGAAATATCGAGCTTACGTCGCGACGTTAATTAAATCGAATTTAAATAAATAATTGCGCCTAGCGAAATTATTATTTACGTCGCTAACGAATTAATTCTAAATTAATTCGTTTGCCCGAATTAAAATCTAATTTCAATTTCGCGTCGAAATCGAATTCCGTTTATTATATCGAATATAATAATTTTACGATTAATTCTAAATTAATCGTTCTCTCTCTTTATACAGTACTTTATCCAAGATAAAGTCTCTCCGTAATTAATCCAAGATTAATCGAGTTTGAATCATACGTCATCGGTGAATCTTCGGGAAGCGACCCAAGAGACCTCTAGATATGTTGGCAGTAAATCCGGTTGTCGAACTATTCGAACACGTACGTACCAAGTACTACGTTTTTACCGATTTACAAGACAAGGTTAGCTTCTAGCAAAACGCCATGCCTACCCAATTCTCTAGAAATATTCTTACTGGAATATTAGATCTATAACAGGCGTAGCATACCGTAGTATAGTGTATATCGAACCAGTATCGGATGATCACATGCTAGGGCTGGGGCTGGATAAGTGTCTGCCCCGTCCGAAACACATATCGGATGTCAAGCAACCAGTCTCTTTGAATCGGATAATCCTGACCTAGTCATATTATCCCGATGGTTGCAACCATTATAGAGTACTAGTTCTGAATCCCTCGCGATCATCATCTCCATATGTCTGAAGTGATACTTCCATCTTGACATCACACCCAGTACACTACGATTCTCGATAAACCCAGAAGAGGTATACACAGAACTCGTTAAAGCCCTGGACCACCAAACCTAAATTTTACCGATTGTCGTAAGTACTAGCGATGCAAATCTCAGGTTAAGATCATATGCACCTACCCTGAAGCGGACTCCCATAGACACGCAGACATACTACCAATGGGACTCCGCGGGGTCTATCCAGAGCGAAGCTGTTTTCCGTACCATCGGTAAAACACAACCTCCTACCGCACTTGCATAAGTATCCAATACTTAAATATATGAGAACTATGCCGTTGTGCCCTCACAACATGCACAAGTGTAGTACTAGTCTATTCCGCATTATCGATGTCCAATCTCGATAATACTACGACTAGGGATATTTAATGATTAAACCTTTATGGATTGATACTGTCTCATATCATCACAATCCGGAACTAATCATAGGGACTTTTACCATTTATATTTCAAGTAAATAAATTACAAAACGGTAAAAGGCAATTTCATTACTACATAGTTAATTTTGTACAATAATACAATATCATTTACAAAATAGTGACGCTATGGGACATTACTGTCTAACAATCTCCCACTTGGCCTATAGCCAGTCACTCAAGCATCTAATACCTGAACTATGTACATGTCGCTCAACTTTTCCGAGGAATAGCCTTCGTCAGCGGATCTGCAATATTATCCTCTGATGCGATCTTCTCGATCTTCACATCGCCACGATGTATGATCTCTCGAATCAGATGGAATCGTCGAAGAACATGTTTGGATCGTTGATGAGACCTTGGTTCCTTAGCCTGTGCTATAGCCCCGCTATTGTCACAATACAATGGAACGGGCTCAGCTGCTAACGGAACTACTCCTAATCCAATTAGGAATTTTCGGATCCAAACTGCCTCTTTTGCTGCTTCAGCTGCTGCAATGTACTCCGCTTCAGTTGTTGAATCGGCAACAGTATCTTGCTTGGAAGATTTCCAGCTCACTGCTCCGTTATTCAAGCAAAATATGTACCCGGTTTGCGACTTGAAGTCGTCTCTGTCGGTTTGGAAACTTGCATCGGTATACCCAGATACCTCAAGTTCTCCATCTCCATAGATTAAGAAAACATCCTTAGTTCTTTTAAGATACCTAAGGATATTCTTAACCGCCATCCAGTGATCCTGTCCTGGATCGGCCTGATATCGACTGCACATGCTCAAAGCATAGGACACATCAGGTCGTGTACATATCATGGCATACATGATCGATCCGACTGCCGAGGCGAACGGAGTCCGACTCATGTTGTCTCTCTCATCTTGTGTTTTAGGACACATGTCCCTAGATAGAAAGACGCCATGTGATGTTGGCAACAGTCCCTTCTTGGACTGATCCATGTTGAATCTCTTCAACACTTTATCAATATGTACTCTGGGAGAGTCCAAGTAGCTTTCTAGATCTATCCCGGTAGATCTTTATTCCTAGAATAAAAGCTGCTTCTCCCAGATCTTTCATGGAGAATTTCAATGAAAGCCAAGCTTTCACCGACGTTAACATGGGAATGTCATTGCCTATAAGCAATACATCGTCGACATAAAGGACAATAAAAGTCAGTGCACTCCCACTAACCTTCTTATATACACAAGGATCATCTACGTTTTGAATGAAATCATATTCTTTTATGACCTCATCAAAACGTTGGTTCCATGACCTCGATGCTTGCTTCAGTCCATAAATGGACCGATTTAACTTACAAACCTTGTTTGCAAGTCTTGGTGCGATAAAACCGTCAGGTTGTTGCATATAAACATCCTCCAACAGGTTTCCGTTAAGGAAAGCGGTTTTAACGTCCATCTGCCATATTTCGTAATCGTAATATGCAGCTATTGCAAGCATTATCCGAATGGATTTAATCATGGCAACGGGTGAGAAAGTTTCGTCATAATCAACTCCAAGTTGTTGACGATACCCCTTCGCTACGAGCCTAGCTTTGTACGTTTGAACGTTGCCATCCATGTCTGTCTTCTTTTTGAAGACCCATTTGCATCCAATAGGCTTTACGCCTTCTGGTGCATCAACCAGTGTCCAAACTTGGTTGGTATACATGGAATCCATTTCGGCCTTCATGGCCTCTTGCCATAAAGTGGATTCGATACCCTGTATCGCTTCCTCATACGTAGCCGGTTCAGTATCCTCAATAAGATTAATATCTACATGAGGTGAGATCAGGAATCCATACCTCTCAGGTATTACCCTGACTCTCTCCGACCTACGTAGTCCTTGTGTAATTGAAGATTGTGGTTCAGTCTCATCCTGGATGGACTGTTCATGTTCCGTTCTAGATTCATTGCCAGGAACAGTATCACTACGACTTTCATCGAGTTCTACTTTCCTCCCACTAAACACTGCATTTAGGAATTCCTTCTCAAGGAAAACCGCATGTAGAGCAACAAATACTTTGTTCTCTTTTGGGTTATAGAAGTAATATCCTTTGGTTTCCTTAGGATATCCAACAAATAGGCATTTATCTGATTTGGGTTCAAGTTTGGTACCTTCCAAACGTTTGACGTATGCCCAGCAACCCCAAATCTTCAGGAATGAGAAACCTGGTTTCTTTCCTGTCCATATCTCATACGGAGTCTGTTCAACAGACTTTGACGGAACCCTATTCAAAATAAGAATTGCACTTTCTAATGCATGTCCCCAGAAGGATATAGGTAGCTCAGTGCGACTCATCATCGACCTTACCATGTCAAGCAAGGTACGGTTTCTCCGTTCAGACACACCATTTAATTGTGGTGTTCCAGGAGGAGTCCATTGTGAAAGAATACCATATTCTTTCAAGTAATCTTGAAACTCATTACTTAAGTATTCGCCACCACGGTCCGACCGTAATGTCTTAATACTCTTGCCTGTTTGTTTTTCAACTTCGTGTCGAAACTCTTTGAATTTCTCAAAAGTTTCCGACTTGTGCATCATTAGATACACATAACCATAACGTGATGCATCATCCGTAAAGGTTACGAAGTATCGATATCCACCTCTAGCCTGGCTAGACATGGGCCCACAAACGTCACTATGAACGAGGGCTAACAGTTCAGTGGCGCGTTCACCTTTACCACTAAAAGGTGATTTAGGCATTTTGCCTAATAAACAAGATTCGCAGACGTCATATGAATTTGGATCAAATCCGTCCAAGTACCCACTCTTCGAAAGTGTGGATATGCGAGTCTTGTTGATGTGTCCCAGACGACAATGCCACAAATAAGTTTCTTCTTTTGGATTACTCATTTTGAGCCTTTTGTTTGTTATTTTACATTTTGGAGATTCATTTATATTCAAAATATAAAGACCATTATTTGCATCAGCACTGCAAATTTCTGCATCATTCATATATAAATAACACCTGGTGTTTTTAAATACAAAAGTGTACCCAGTTTGGGTTAACAAAGATACAGAAATAATATTCCTAGTTAAACTAGGAACAAAATAACAGTCATTTAGTTTAAGTACATGCCCCGAGGGCAGTTCCAAAACAAAAGTGCCTACGCCTACGCCAAAACAGCAACAGAAGTTCCATTTCCAACTCGTAGATCTACCTCCCCCGAAGCCAGTCTCCTGCTATCATGCAGATCCTGCACATCAGTACAAATATGAGAACCACAGCCAGAATCAAAAATCCAATTTTTATTAAGACTAGAAGTAGTCATATTTATCTCAATAAAAACATACCTGAGGCCGGAGCCTTGCCCGCCTGTATGTCCTCCTTATGTCCCTTGTTCATGCGGCAGTCACGCTTCCAGTGACCTCTCTTGCCGCATTTCAGGCAAACATCTTGAGACTTGTCCCTTGGCTTCCCAGAAGCCTTTGTTGACTTGGCCTTGCCTTTGTTTTATGCTTCTTCTTCTTAACACCCCCAGTTGCCTTGAGCCCAGCTTTCGGCGTTTGAGATGTTGTTGCAAAGTGCGCCTCGCGCTTGTTGCCTTTCAGAAGTTCTTTCTCTGACTCCTTGAGAATTGACAACAACTCTCCAAGAGTGTCATCCGAATTCATCAGTTTGTAGTTGATGACAATCTGTTTCCAAGTATCGGGTAGTGACTGTAGAAGTACATCTATAGCCAGCTCAGACTCCAAGACTATACCCATACTAGCCAGTTCATCAATATCGGCTATCATTTGAGTCCCATGGACCTCAACAGAACTACCATCAGTCATACGGGAGCGAAAGATTTTCTTCACTAACTCGTACCTCGCCATCCGCTTATTAGTGCGGTGAAGATCTTGCAATCTTGCCATCATATTATAAGGATCCAAGTCCCTATTTTGGCGACGAAAGTGTTGAGTCATTGAAGCAAGCATGATCGACTGAGCCGTGTCACAATCATCACTGTGAGTTTTCCATAACTCCAGCTCAAGTGGCTCAGTGGGCTTAGGCCCGAGAGGTCTCTGAATCGTATACAGTATCCTCTCTGCCCCAAGGACTATCCTTAGGTTCATTTCCCAATCAGCAAAGTTTATCCCCTTAAAGACATTTTCACCCATGATGATGTCTCGGACATTTACCTTGCTTGCCATCTTAACTACGATAGTCCAACTATCTAGTTAACGATAAAATGGGTACAGTCAAACTGTTACAAGAAAAATAACATTTTATTAGTCCAACTAATGTTAAAAAATTGACGAAATAAATTTTGTAAGCGCGTAAAGCTAAGTATCTGAATGAAATTGCAAACTCAATACTAGCCTCCCACTATTTTCTACAAGTCTCTAACCCTCTGTTGAGTACTCGGGAAATCCAATTTCCTAGTGGGCTAGGATCCCGTTAAATAACACACAACCTTGACTTTGGCCAACAAGTTGTATGATATTTAACTAGGTAGATCTCGAAGATCAATTGGATCCCATCCAATTCCTAGATCCGGTAGGTGGACATCCAAGTCCGAAACATATATATCTAATACATACGTCAATGTATCCAATACATTTTCCTAACCATTTCCTCTGAATCAACTAAGCCTTGGCTTTGGCACAACAAACCTAATGATTCCAGTTAAGCGGGACCCATTGACAAGGAAAGTTTCGTAATCAATGTCGATGGACAAGAAGTGATCTTGACTTTGGCCAACAAATCACAACTTGGACAGGACACCGATGTGTAACAAAACTCTCATGATTCAAACACATCCTCAATTGACAAAGGTCTTGACTTTGGCCAACAAACCAATGCCAATTTCGGATCTTGAGAAAGAATCATTCAACGGAAGGAAAATCGCTTAATATTGTTTGAGGGATTTTTCGCGTAATTGGCAACCAATTAATTTATCTTTGTTAGGTCTCATCATCATACACCCTTAAGCATGCTTCTAAAACATCATAAAGTGCATAAAGTAAAGTAATAGTGATATACGGATGGATATATAAACAACTTGTTCCTAGAACAAATCACTCCCTTTCCTCTCCCCGCTAGCACTATTCTACTTCTACCCAATTACATAATACAATAAGAGAAACCTCATTTACATTGAGGGGAATTAGGTGAGAAGAGAATACATAGAGATAAAGAGATAAGGCTGGACACGCAGGTCCAATTTATAAATTCCAAATTTACAATAATTTCTAAAATTACCTTCCCTTCTAATATCCATCCGATATGCACTATTCATACAACACATCCACATTCATTCATTCATTCAAGGCATGTTATACAACCAATCAAATCCAATTAATTAGTCTTTAATTAGGTGACAATACAATGTTCAAACAATTGTTTGCATTTGCGCGAGTCCAACTCGTTTTGAGAATAAATACATATGGTATGAATTCACGAATTATATCGAACTACTCGTTAAATCCAATTTAAGTCGTATTCAATACTAATCCTATTATTTAATTCTAAATTAAATATATACACTTTTATTGTGCTTTTATAACTTAGATTCCAAATCTAGTTCTATTGGGTCTCAAAGCCCAACTAACATCTAATGTCCGTTTAATTAAAGTCCGATGGGCTTTCTATTGATTTCATTAGGCTTGGGCCTTGGTCAATGTGGGTCAAACCCAATTTCCAAGCCCAATAAGGAATCACCCTCATTTGCCATAAAACCAATATCAAGCCCATAAGGCCCAATTAAACATAAAAGCCCATTTATTACATTTGGACTTAAATGGTGTGATTTAGGCCCATCTTGGATCCAATCCAAATGGTCCAAATCTACTTGGCCCAACCAAGCCCATTTATGACCAAATATAATAGTTTTAGGCCCAATTCCAATTTAAGCCCAATAACTAAATTTTAAAATTCCAAATTTTATAACTTAATTAATTAAAGTGTATGTTCATGATTAATCCTTTAAATCAATATTCCCAAAATATCAAATTAATCTATTAATCATTTTTATCTTAAATACATGTCCAACATTATTTAATCAAAAAATCAAGTCCCTAATCATCATCAAGCATTCGGCCAAGGTGATTAATATGGTTCCGATTTCGTTTTCAATCCAATCAAGTCACAAATGATCATCTCCATATTATTTCAAGTCATCCAATGTCTTAAAATTAAAAAATCATTAGTCCTCATGCTTGCATGTATTCGGCCAAGCCACTTTGGGGTTGGAAAAATTAATCCAATTTATTTTCCATGAAATTGATGATGTATAATCCATTTAACATACATCTAAGCATATTTAATCAAGCAGCAAACTCATCAAATCATGCTTCAAACAATTTTCCCCAAATAACATCCTAATATATTTGCATGCATTTTTAGGCTCAATGATACCATTGTTGGAAATCTAATAACCATGTCCCAAGATCAAAACAAGCAAGATATATATAAGAATGAACTAGATTGAAGTAATGGCGGAAACAATACTCACAAAAGCCAAATGTGGATGCAATGGATGAAGCAAAATTGCTCTTTGTGCAGTGGGAATTCGGCCAAGCAGTAAAGAGAAGCTCCAAGCTTAGTTGATCCTTCCAAGCTCTAAGATGAGTTTCCCATAACACCTTGTATGATCCCTTGATGGTGCTAGCCAAAGATGTGTTCTTTATGTTCCAAACAAACACAATTCTTCAAGCTTTTGCAACAAAAAACCTGAAAATGGAGAGCCAAGAAACTGTCACAGTTTCGGTAATTAGAGAGGGAGAGAAGTCATGATTTTTTTCTCAAAAATCAATTTATATTTATGTTATAATTATATTAAATAATAATATAAATATAACACAAACCATGCAAAGACTTAGAGTGTCTAACACTCAATTTCCATGCATTATCTTTGAGTGCTTTGTACACTATCTTCATGCATTGCATCTTGATTAAAAAATACAAATAATGACAAGTGTCATGTGGGCCCCACACGTTTCCAAATGAAAGTGGGCCCACTTGCACTCACGCGTTCGGGTTCGATATTTCCGAAATATCGAGCTTACGTCGCGACGTTAATTAAATCGAATTTAAATAAATAATTGCGCCTAGCGAAATTATTATTTACGTCGCTAACGAATTAATTCTAAATTAATTCGTTTGCCCGAATTAAAATCTAATTTCAATTTCGCGTCGAAATCGAATTCCGTTTATTATATCGAATATAATAATTTTACGATTAATTCTAAATTAATCGTTCTCTCTCTTTATACAGTACTTTATCCAAGATAAAGTCTCTCCGTAATTAATCCAAGATTAATCGAGTTTGAATCATACGTCATCGTGTGAATCTTCGGGAAGCGACCCAAGAGACCTCTAGATATGTTGGCAGTAAATCCGGTTGTCGAACTATTCGAACACGTACGTACCAAGTACTACGTTTTTACCGATTTACAAGACAAGGTTAGCTTCTAGCAAAACGCCATGCCTACCCAATTCTCTAGAAATATTCTTACTGGAATATAGATCTATAACAGGCGTAGTATACCGTAGTATAGTGTATATCGAACCAGTATCGGATGATCACATGCTAGGGCTGGGGCTGGATAAGTGTCTGCCCCGTCCGAAACACATATCGGATGTCAAGCAACCAGTCTCTTTGAATCGGATAATCCTGACCTAGTCATATTATCCCGATGGTTGCAACCATTATAGAGTACTAGTTCTGAATCCCTCGCGATCATCATCTCCATATGTCTGAAGTGATACTTCCATCTTGACATCACACCCAGTACACTACGATTCTCGATAAACCCAGAAGAGGTATACACAGAACTCGTTAAAGCCCTGGACCACCAAACCTAAATTTTACCGATTGTCGTAAGTACTAGCGATGCAAATCTCAGGTTAAGATCATATGCACCTACCCTGAAGCGGACTCCCATAGACACGCAGACATACTACCAATGGGACTCCGCGGGGTCTATCCAGAGCGAAGCTGTTTTCCGTACCATCGGTAAAAACACAACCTCCTACCGCACTTGCATAAGTATCCAATACTTAAATATATGAGAACTATGCCGTTGTGCCCTCACAACATGCACAAGTGCAGTACTAGTCTATTCCGCATTATCGATGTCCATCTCGATAATACTACGACTAGGGATATTTAATGATTAAACCTTTATGGATTGATACTGTCTCATATCATCACAATCCGGAACTAATCATAGGGACTTTTACCATTTATATTCAAAGTAAATAAATTACAAAACGGTAAAAGGCAATTTCATTACTACATAGTTAATTTTGTACAATAATACAATATCATTTACAAAATAGTGACGCTATGGGACATTACTGTCTAACTTGGGACCTTACTGAAACCAACAATCGGCATTTATGAGCAAGGTTTGAGCAGACAAATTTAGGGCTTAAATTTGGGGTTTATGGTATTTGAGCTTATTTGAATGAATTGGTGATTTGAGTATGCTAAAGACATGTTTACTTGATAATGCTTGGATTCACTTGCATGACATAATGTTTGGGAACATCTTTTCCCCAAATTGGACGGCTTTGCCGAATGGGGCCATAAGTATGGTCTTGGTGAATTTGATTTTGATCATTGGATGTGTTGGAAACTCATTTGGGCGCATGGATTTAATGTTGATTTGGATTTAATGGATATTTGAATTTGAATTGAAACAAACATAAATTCCCCTCCAAACCCGAGAGTTCTAGCATGTAAAATTGGGTTGATTTTAATCAAAATGTTGTGGACATGTGATGATTGAAAAAAGAGCATGATTGTTAATGTGGTAAGTAGGTTTTAGAAATTAATTGGGTAATTAATTGTGTGATCACTTTAGTGTAAATTAAATGGAAATTGGAATTTTTGTTGATTAATATATTGGGCCTTAAAATTGGATTTGGGCTTTTAATGTTGTAAATGGGCTTATTGGGCTTGTTGTACAAGTTGGGTTTAGGCCAAATGGATTGGATCCAATTGGGCCAAAAACCGAATCCATAAAGCCACAAATGCGACTTAATGGACCTCTAAAGTTTAATTGGGCCTAATGGGCCTAAATTGATTTCTGGGCTTATGGGGTAACTCCTAATTGGATTTGGTTATTCGGTTTGACCCGCCAGTTGACCAAAAAGTCCCACGCCTAAGAAATTAATAAAAGCCCATTGGACTTAAATTAAATTGATTGGATGTTAATCGGGCTTTAAGACCGTAACGATTAAATTTGGAATTTAAGTCGTAAGGTTCGTTAAATAAAGTGTAGTATTTAATTTGGAATTAAATAGTGAATTAGAATTAATGCATATAAAATTGGATTTAATGATGTAGTTTAATTAATTCGAGAATTCATACTTGAGTAGTATTATTCCCAAAACGAGTTTGACTCGAGCAAAAAATCAAAATCGTTGTTTGAACATTGGATGATCACTAATTATCAGATTAATTAATTTGATTAGATTGATTGATAACATGCTTGTGTGAAACATGGTTGCGATGCATGAATAATGTATATCGGATGGATATTAGATGGGTGGGACAATTTTAGAAATTGTTGTAATAAATTTGATTTTTAATTGGACCTGCGTGTCCAGCCTTATACCTTCATTTCTTTGTATTCTCTTCTCACCTATTCCCCTCAATGTAAATGAGGTTTCTTTAGAAGTGTAGTGTAAAGGGTAGAAGTAATACATGTGCTAGCGGGGGGAGAGAGAAAGGGAGAAATTTAATCTAGGATCAATGTGTAAAGTATCCATCCGCATATCATTATTATTTAATTATATGCGCTTTATTATGTGTTTAGAATGCATGTTTAAGGGTGTATGATGATGAGACCTTAACAAAGATAATAAATTGGTTGCCAATTTGCACACGAGAGAAACCCTCAAATAATATTAATCGTGTTTCCTTCCATTAGTGATTTCACTCAAGATCTAAGGCAGCATTGGTTTGTTGGCCAAAGTCAGGCCTTTGTCTGTCGAGGATGTGTTTGAATCACGAAAGGCTTTGTTCCATATGGTGTCTTGTCCAAGTTGTGGTTGTTGGCCAAAGTCAAGACCACTTCTTGTCCATCGACATTGATTACGAAGCTTTCCATGGTCAATGGGTCGCGCTTAACTGGGATCACTAAGTTTGTTGTGCCAAAGCCAAAGCTTAGTTGATTCAGAGGAAAAAGGTTAGGTAATACATTGGATGTATTGGCATATATAAGATATATGTTTCGGACTTGGATGTCCCCCTACCGGATCTAGGATTGGATTGGATCCAATCGATCTTAGAGATCTACCTAGTTAATTATCATACAATTTGTTGGCAAAGTCAAGATTGTGTGATATTTAACGGGATCATAGCCCACTAGGAAATGCGGTTTCCCGAGTACTCTCGACAGAGGGTTAGAGGCTCGCCGAAAAATAGTGGGAGGCAAGAATTGAATTTGCAATACTCGTTCAATTACTCGCCATAAGCGCGCAAACAAATATCCATTCGTCAAATAAATTAAATGTTAGTTGGACTAATATTTAAATGTTGTTTTAATAAATAAATGGACTATATATTCAAACTATTCATTTATAGTTGATTTTATAATTGGATTATAGTAATCAATATAATTGATATTAATCTATTAAAGTATAGTTGATTATATAGTTGGACTATAGTAATCATTATATTAAATAGTACCTAAATCGTTGATTAAATAGTTGGACTATTAGAATCAAGATAAAATTTAAAGATTGACGTTTAATACATAATCCTAGGGAAAATGTATTTAAATGGTTTAATTTTCAAATTGGGAATAAAATTTCAGGATGGTCCTAGAAAATAATAAGTTACTTTATTTGATAAAATAACATATTATGCCTAAGCCCGGAGTTAAGCAAATAGTCGAGCATAATCTTTGGAAGATTTATGTAATGATAACTTTAGTGCTTAATCAATTAAGCTTGTCGCAGTAGACTCCTTAATTTCGAAATCAGAACTAAGGATTAGATCCTTAAAGTATGATACTGAAATTGAAGGATCTTCATAAATCTATGCTTAGATTTTAGAAGTACTAATATTGCAATAAATAAACTCTTGGAGAGTTAATGACTATTCTCAAGGAGACAAAGTCAAAAGTTTGCAATTAGGCAAGTAGCGCAAGTCGCACCTTACTTCGATGTTCTAGAAGGCCAAGGCTTGGCCAAAGGCTTCTGGATTGTTGAAAAAGGCAAAGGCAAAATCATTATAATCTTCTGGGAAGATAAATGACATATCCCAAAATGTCTGCTTAATTGTGGTAAACGGGATCGCGGAAGCATGACTGAAGTTTGGACAAAGCAGAACATGAAGGAATTGAAGACGAGCAAGGCTCCGACTTCAAATATGTTTGTCAACATTATGTTCACTACTAGTATAAAATTAGATTTTAAATACTTATTGTGGTACATAAATAATAATGGATGTTCAGAATCTGTTTTGAACAGGATACTGACTTCAATTGAGATTTATCTGCGGATTAGAAACAGGACGAAAGTCGCTGTTTTAACCGTAGATACCTAAGTTTATGAACTACCTTCGGGTGTGTACTTAAATTAGGAAACTGTTATAATGTAACTAGTTTGACTAGAAACATTATCTCTATATCAGTGTTTAATCTGTGTCGGATGAACCTTTATATTCTAGAACACTAAAGTGTTTTATTATATAAAGATGATATTGAGATAAACACATAAGATGTGAATAACATAATTTATATTTTGAATATAAATAAATCTCGATATATAAACATGACAAACAAATAGCTCATACTGATTTGATCAGAAGAAATATATTGTGGCATTGTTGTCTGGGACACAATTAAACAAGACTCGTATATCCATACTTTTGAAGAGTGGATACTAGGACTGTTTTGATTCCAATCAAATAAAGTCTACGAATCTAGTTTATAGGGCAAAGTGCCTAAAACACCTTTACTTGGTAAAAGTGTAAATGCCACCGACCTGTTAGCCCTAGTTCATAGTGAAGCAAGTGGACCCATGTCTAGCTAGGCTAGAGGTGGATATGAATATTTCGTGACTTATACGGATGTGGCATCGAGTTATGATTATGTGTTTCTTTTGAAGAACACAAATCGGAAACTTTTAAAGTTTCGACACGAAATAGACAAACAGATTGGCTGAAGTATTAAACGTCATGGTAAGGCTGTAATGGATAATACTTAAGCAATAAGTTTCTTATATACTTGAAAGATTATAGTATTCTTTCAATTGAGGACTCCTCCCGGAACACGTCTGTTTGACGGTGTGTCCGAACTGAGTAACCGAATTTTGTTGGACATGATAAGGTTAATCATGAGTCGCTCTGAGCTACCATTTCCTTCAACGGATACGCATAATCAGTGCAGAACTTTTTTAGAATAAGGTTCCATAAAAATCTGTTTGACAGATATCATATTAGATATGAACGAGAAAGAAACTGGGTTTCTCATTCCTGTAAATTTGGGTATGCTAGGCATGTATTTGGATGATACCAAACTGAAACCCAAAAATGATAAGTGCCAATTGTAAGTTATCCTAGGGATACGATAAGTATAGTACTTATACAACTCACATGAGAACAATTAGATTGTTGCTCACCATGCGGTTTTCCTAAGAGGAATACCGATATGCAATGGTAAGTGGGAGGATAGTAAAACTCGATGAAAATCAGAGTAATATTATTCCAGGCATCGAATCCTAATGGAACACAAAATAGTTCATCAAGGATGAAACCATTACCATTAATCTTCGAATACACAAGAACCGCGTAGGTCGGAGAGAGTTAGAAAACAACCTGGGGTATGGGTTTCTGATCTCACCTCATAAAGATGTCAATCTTTTGAGGTATACCAACTGACTACGTATGAGGAAGTGATACAAGGTATCGACTCCCTATTATGGCAAAGTGCCATATAGTCCGAAATGGATTCCATGTATATCAACCAAGTTTGGACAATAGTTGATGTACCACAAGGCATTGTGCCTATTGGTACTTTATAAGTCTTCAAGGAAGACATACATGGATGGCAACATACCAACGTATAAAGCTAGGCTTTTAGCGGAAAGGTATCGTTATCAACATTGTGTTGACTACGATTCAACCTTTTACCTGTTGCCACGGTAAATCCATTTGGATAATTCTTGCTGAAGCTGCATGTTTCATTTATGAAATATGTCAACTTAACGGGAAAATTGCTTTCCTGAAAAGGAAACCTTTAGGAGGATATTTATAACATCCTGTCGGTTTTTTCGTACCAAAACTAGCAAACAAGGTTTGCGGGTTAATCGATCCATGTTTGGATTGAAGCAAGCATAGGTTCTTGGAATTATCATTTTGATGTAATCATAAAGGTTTATGATTTAATTCAAAACGAAATGATTCTTGTGTATATAAGGAGGTTAGTGGGAGCGCACTGACAGTGGCTGTCCTATAAATAATGATAACATGTCATTTCTTGGAAATGATATTCCCATAATAACAATCGGTGAAAGCTTGGCTTTCATAAAACTCTCGAGAAACCGTACATTGAAAAATGTACGCGACCTGGTGTCTCATACGCTTTGAGCATATGGATTCACAAACAGGCCAATCCAAGTGATAGTCACTGGATTGATGTTAAAACATCCGTCAGTATCTTAGAGAACTAAGGATGCTGTCTTAGTCTGTGGAGAAGGAGAACTTGAAGTGACTGGGATCACTGTAGCAAGTTTCCTAATCGATAAAATGACTATAAGTCGCAAACGGTACTACAAAGTTTGAATAACGGTACAGTAAGCTGGAAGTCTTCCAAGCAAGATACTGTTACCGAATAAACAACAAATGCAGGTTATTGCTGCAGCTGAGGCGGCAATAGAAGCCATTTGGGTCGATTACAAATCTAATTAGATTAGATATAATTCTGTTAGCAGCTGAGCTAGGCTAAAGAATTAATGGTCTCATCAACGATCCAGATACATACTTCGACTATTCATCTGATACGTACGGATCATACATCGTGACGATGAGATGATCGTATAAATCGCATCAGATGATAATCATGCAAATCCGCTGATGAAAGCTTTTCTCAGCAGTTTGAGCCAACTGTACAAAGTTCAGGTGTCAGACACTCGAGTGAATGGCTATAGGCCAAATGGGAGATTGTTGGACAATTATGACCCATAGCGTCACTATTTGTACAGATCATGAGACTTGCATCGCTAATACTTGCGACAATCAATATACTTTGGTTGAGGTCGTCCAGGGCTTTAACAGGTTCTGTGTACGGCAATACTGGGTATATTGAGAATCGTAGTGTGTTGGGTGTGATGTCAAGACGGAAGTGTCACTCCAGTTATATGGAGATGATGGTCACGTAAGATACGGTACTAGCACTCTTAAATGCTGCAGCTATCGGGATAAAATGACAAGGTCAGGTTTATCCGATTATAGAGACTAGTCACCAGACATCCGACATGTGCTCCGTACGGGGCATACACAATTCCAGCCCCAGGCCTAGCACGTGATCATCCGATACTGGACAGAAATACACAATACTACGGTATACTACGCTTGATACAGATCCTTTATTCCTGTAAGGATGTTTCGGAGAATTGGGGAGGCATGGCGCTTTGCTAGAGGCCAACCTTGTCCTGTAATTCGGTATAAACGTAGTACGAGGTACTTACGTGTTCAAATAGTCCGACGACCGAAATTGCTGCCAACATATCCGGGGATCTCATGGGTCGCTTCCCAAATATTCACCGATGATGTATAACTCGCACTCTAAATTAATCTGGGATTAATTAGAGAGAGAGAAAATTAATCTGGGATTAATTGCAGAGATATTTTTTTCTGGGATAAAATATCATTTAAAGAGAGATAACGATTAATTTGGAATTAATCGATTAATTAATATATTTGATATATTAAACGAAATTGGATTTCGGGCGAACGAATTAATTTTGAATTAATTCGTTAGCGACGTGAATAGTGATTTCGCTAGGCGTAATCATTTAATTACGACGCGACGAAAAATTCATTAATTTGGAATTAGCGAACCCGAGCCCGAGATTATTTGCGAGCGCATTTGCATTTCGAATTCGAGTACGGCACACAAGTCAAATCAAGCGTCAAATCGCTAGTCGCATCAAGCGTCAAATCACTTGTCACTTTGAGTGATGCGACTTGAAAAGTTGTGATTGATGTGATTGAGTGATGTGAGTGGTTGGGCTTTAATGGTTTGACTTTTAAAAGCCAAATCCAAATGAAATGCATTTGAAATTCACTCTTGTGTATAAGATACACAAATTTGGATCATATTTGACAACTCTCTCTCTCCCATTTCTTTCTTCTTCCTCACGCCCAAGGGGCTGAAATGAGCTCACTGGTTTCTCCAAAAACCGTGACAGTGGGAAGCTTGGAGTGTGGTTTTGTAGCAAAATCACTAGTGCTAGCACACTTATGAGACATGCGAAGGTGATAGGGAAGTCCACCCATGAGCCGGGAACCATTCGACGAAGCTTGGAGCTTGACGAAAGACCAAATTGGAGGCCAAACCAGTGAAGAAAACTGCTCACTGCCGAGCAGTGAAAGAGAAGCTGAATTTCATTTTGTTCGCCTCCGCGTCGCTCAACCGATCGATGTGAGTATTCTGCAACTTCTTCTGTTGTTATTCACTTGATTCATGCTTATTATTGATCTTGGGACCTTAATATAAACCAACATTTTCGGGTAGAGACTATAAGATCAAATCTTTGATAGTCTCGGCCACATAGGTAATGCCCAGCTAACCTAGCTGATCGATTTCAGCAATCATCTGTGACACTTAGTGCTCAACATAAGTACCCTCTGACATACGCAAGCGAAAGAGCTTCTTTTGCAATTCGTACTTCTAAGATCTAAGGATAGATATATGAAGATCTGTAATTTCAACATCATGGTATGAGGATCTAATCCTTAGTTGTGACGATAAAATTAAAGTGTCATTGCATTAAGCATAAAAGGATTAAGCACTAAAGTTATCATTACCATGAGTCTTCCAAAACTCATGCTCCACTATTTGCTCAACTCCGGGCTTAGGCCCGAGATGTCACTCTATCAAATAGAATAACTTCTCAGTTCCCAAGACTATCTTGAGGTTCAATTCCCAATCTGAAAATTAAAGTCGTTTAAAGACATTTTCACCCACGATTATGTTCTAAACGCTAATCTTTCAGTTATCTTGATTCCAATAGTCCAACTATCCAATCAACGATTTCGGGTACAATTGAATATAATGATTACTATAGTCTAACTATGTATTCAACTATAATTTGATTGGTTAAATTCAAATATATTAATTACTATAATCCAATTATATAATCAACTATAAATTGAAGTAGTTTGAATACAGTCCAACTGTTTAATTAAAACAACAATTAAATAGTAGTCCAACTAATATATATTTATTTTAATGACGAAAAATTGAAATGAGCGCGTATTGGCAAGTATCTAAATGAAATTGCAAATTTAATACTTGCCTCCCACTATTTTTCGGCGAGCCTCTAACCCTCTGTTGAGTACTCGGGAAACCTAGTTTCCTAGTGGGCTAGGATCCCGTTAAATAACACACAACCTTGACTTTGGCCAATAAGCTGTATGATATTTAACTAGGTAAATCTCTAATATCAATTGGATCTCATCCAATTCCTAGATCCAGTAGGTGGACATCCAAGTCCGAAACATATATCTAATATATGCCAATATATCCGATATATTCCCTAATCTTTTTCCTTTGAATAAACTAAGCCTTGGCTTTGGCACAACAAGCTTAATGATTCCAGTTAAGCGGGACCCATTGACTTTGGAAAGCTTCGTAATCGATGTCGATGGACAAGAAGTGATCTTGACTTTGGCCAACAAATCACAACTTGGATAAGACATACGATATGAAACAAAGCCTTCATGATTCAAACACATCCGCGATGGACAAAGGTCTTGACTTTGGCCAACAAACCTGTGCCAATCTTGGATCTTGAGAGAGAATCACTCAATGGAAGGAAAACGCTTAATATTTGTTGAGGGTTTTTCGCGTAAATTGGCAACCAATTAATTATCTTTGATTAGGTCTCATCATACACCCTTAAGCATGCATTCTAAAATCATAATAAGGCACGGTAAATAAATTAATAATGATATGCGGATGGATATTTAAAACATTTTTGTTCCTAGAACAAATCTATCCATTTCCTCTCTCCCGGTAGCACAAATCTTAATTCTACCCATTTACATAACACTTTTAAAGATACCTCATTTACATTCAGGGGAATAGGTGAGAAGAGAAATACAAAGAGTCAAGAGGTAATAGGCTGGACACACAGGTCCAATTTAATAAATTCTAAATTTTTTACAACAATTTCCAAAATTGCTCTCACCCATCTAATATCCATCCGATATACATTATTCATACATCACATCCATGTATTCACACAAAGCATGTTATCAATCAATCTAATCCAATTAATTAATCTTGATTAATGACCGTCCAATGTTCAAACAATGATTTGATTTACGCGAGTCCAACTTGTTTAAGAATAAGTACTCAAAGTACGAATTCTTGAATCATATCAAACTACAATATTAAATCCAATTTAATTTGTATTCAATACTAATTCTTTATTTAATTTCAAATTAAATAATTACACTTTTTAATGTGCCTTTGCGACCTAGATTCTAAATCTAATCTTAATGGGTCTCAACGCCCAATTAACATCCAATGTCAATTTAATAAAGTCCAATGGACTTTCATTAATTTATAAGGCATGGACTTTGGCAACCAAAGCCCAATAAGGAATCACCCTTTGCCAAAAATCAATTTAGGCCCATTAGGCCCAATTAAATTTTAAAGGCCCAGTAATCATATTTGGACTTTATGGAAATGGTTTTAGGCCCAATTGGATCCAACCAATTATCCTAACCAAACTTAAAACGTGGCCAACCAAGCCATTAAGCCCAAATACAACATTTTTAGCCCATTCCAATTTAAGCCAATTAATTAAATTCCAAATATCATAATTTAATCAATTAAAGTGTATTAGCCATAATTAATTTTTGTAAATCAACATCAACATTTCCAAAATACCAATTTACACAATTAATCTTGCTTAATTAATCAACTTATGTCCAACAGAAATTGAAGCAAAATCAATCCAACATGATGTTAGACATTATGACCCATAGCGTCACTATTTTGTAAATGATATTGTATTATTGTACAAAATTAACTATGTGATAATGAAATTGCCTTTTGCCGTTTTGTAAAATTATTTAATAAATAATGGCAAAAGTCCATATGATTAGTTCCGTATTGAGATGATATGAGACAGTATCAATATAAAAGGTTTAATCATTAAATATCCCTAGTCGGAGTATTATCGAGATCGAACATCGATAATGAGGAATAGACTAGTATTGCACTTGTGCGAGTTGTGATGGCACAACGACATAGTTCTCATATATTTAAGTATTGGATACTTATGCAAGTGCGATAGGAGGTTGTGTTTTACCGATGGTACGGAAAACAGCTTCGCTCTGGACAGACCCCGCGGAATCCCATTGGTAGTATGTCTGCGTGTCTATGGGAGGCCGCATCAGGGTAGGTGTATATGGTCTTAACCTGAGACTTGCATCGCTAGTACTTGCGACAATGGGTAAACTTTGGTTGTGGTGGTTCGGGGCTTTAACCGGTTCTGTGTACGCCTCTTCTGGGTTTATCAAGAATCGTAGTGTACTGGATGTGATGTCAAGATGGAAGTATCACTTCAGACATATGGAGATGATGATCACGCAGGATACAAAACTAGTACTCTATAAAAGGTTGCAACCGTCGGGACAATATGACCAGGTCAGGATTGTCCGATTTAAAGAGACTAGTTGTTTGATATCCGATATATGTTTCGTACGGGGCAGACACATTTCCAGCCCCAGGCCTAACATGTGATCGTCCGATACTGGATCGATGTACGCGATACTACGGTATACTACGCTTGATAAAGATCTAATATTCCAGTAAGAATATTTCTGGAGAATTGGGAGGCATGGCGCTTTGCTAGAAGCCAACCTTGTCTTGTAAATCGGTAAAAACGTAGTACGAGGTACGTACGTGTTTGGATTATCCAACGACCGTATTTACTGCCAACATATCCGGAGATCTCTTGGGTCGCTTCCTGAAGATTCACCTATGATGTTTGATTCGAACTTTATTAATCTTGGATTAATTACGGAGAAACTTTATCTTGGATAAAATGCCTTATTAGGAGAGAGAGAGAGATCGATTAATTTGGAATTAATCGATAAAATAATATATTCGATATATTATTAAACGAAATTAGATTTCGACGCGGAATTAAAATCGGATTTTAATTCGGGCAAACGAATTAATTTGGAATTAATTCGTTAGCGATCTGAATAATAATTCCGCTAGGCGTAATTATTTAATTCTCGTCGCGACGGAAATTCGTTAATTCGGAATTAGCGAATTTGGGCCCGAAAGTGTTTGCGGACACATTCGTATTTTGAAACGGGTGGAATCCGCAAATCACATCGCGATATCTCATTACTTGACACGAATAGATGATGGATGTATCTAGTCACCTTTATGGGATGATACATTGTCTCTATTCTCAATGTGAGATAATGATGGCATATGATGAATTTTCCTTTGGAGGGAAAACCTTTCACGGTTTTTGAAGGGTTTTTTAATTAAAAATTCATTTTGGTATTTGATATCTTATCATTGCTTTTCATTTTGTCTCTCACGGTTTTGGGTAACAAAAGAAAGAGAACCAAAATTGAAAAGTCTAACACTCTTCTCCTTCTCCTTGCTCACGCCGTGAGCTTCAAACCAAAGGCAGAAAAATCATTTTCATTTCTCCATTTTTCTAGCACATTGAAGGATCAAAAGAGGTGATAGGGAAACAACCTTGGAGCTTGGAACACTTGAAGACTTGAAGCTTCTCTTCCTCTTCATCTTGGCCGAAACTTCCACCTTGAAGACTCAAGGATTGTCTTCACCACCATTTTCGTCACAAAGCTTAGTAAGTATGATTCCGCCATGTTTCTAGCTTTGCATGTATGTTATTTGTATTTCTATGGCTTAATCTTTCTTTGGGACTAATTATAGAAACCAACAATGGTATCATGGAGCCATGTTTAAGCATGAAATACATTAGGGTTAATTTGGGGAAAATTGATTGAAGCATGTTCTTGTTAAATTGGATGCTAAAGTATGCTTATATGTATGTTATATGATATATTACATGATCAATTTTAAGAAAAATGCATTGGATGATTTTTCCCCCCAAAGTGGTTGTCTTGGCCGAATGTGGAGGTGCTTCCATTGGTTTGGAATTTTTCATGCACAACTTCATTAGATGATTTGAGTATGCTTAAATGTATGTAATATGATGTATTACATGATCAATTTTGGAGAAAAATAAATGCATTGGATGAATTTTTAACCAAAATTGTTGATTGACCGAAAATGGAGATCCTTTTACTAATTTGGATTTTTTGCTTTCAAGTTCATTAGATGACTTAAAATCAATACGGGATATAGATTAGTGATTCAATTGGATTGAAAAACAAATCGAACCGCAAAAATCCCTCTTGGCCGAATACAACATGACATGTTAAAGGACTTGATTTTTTGTTCAAATAAATGTTAGACAAGTGTTTTGAACAATTGATGATTAATAAATTAAATTGGTGTTTTTGAAATATTTGTTTTAATGAATTAATCATGCATTACACTTTAATTAATTGAATTTTAAAATTTGGAATATTAAAATTTAATTAATGGGCTTTTATGTTTAATTGGGCCTTATGGGCTTGAAATTGATTTTATGGCACTTAAGGGTGATTCCTTATTTGGGCTTGGTAATTGGGTTTGACCCACATTGACCAAAGCCCAAGCCTTCATAAATCAATTGAAAGCCCATCGGACTTTAATTAAACACACATTGGATGTTAGTTGGGCTTGGAGACCCAATTTGATAAGATTTAGAATCTAATCTTTAAAAGCACATTAAAAGTGTAAACATTTAATTTGGAATTAATAAAATGAATTAATATTGAATGCGACTTAAATTGGATTTAACGGGTAGTTCGATATATTCGTGAATTCGTACCTTATGTACTTATTCTCAAACGAGTTGGACTCGCGCAAAATCAAACCGTTGATTGAACATTGGATGATCACTTAAACAAAGACTAATTAATTGGATTAGATTGGTTGTATAGCATGTCTTGAATGAATATACATGTATGTGATGAATGAATAGTGTATAGCGGATGGATATTAGAAGGGAAAGGGTAATTTTAGAAATTATTGTAAATTTAGAATTTATAAATTGGACCTGCGTGTCCAGCCTTATCTCTTTTATCTCTTTGTATTCTCTTCTCACCTAATTCCCCTCAATGTAAATGAGGTTTCTCTTATTGTATTATGTAATTGGGTAGAAGTAGAATATTGCTAGCGGGGAGTGGAAAGGGAGTGATTTGTTCTAGGAACAAGTTGTTTTATATATCCATCCGTATATCACTATTAATTTACTTTATGCACTTTATGATGTTTTAGAAGCATGATTAAGGGTGTATGATGATGAGACCTAACAAAGATAATAAATTGGTTGCCAATTACGCAAAAATCCCTCAATTTATATTAAGCGAATATCCTTCCAAAATTGGCATTGGTTTGTTGGCCAAAGTCAAGACCTTTGTCAATTGAGGATGTACTTGAATCATGAGAGTTTTGTTCCACATCGGTGTCTTGTCCAAGTTGTGATTTGTTGGCCAAAGTCAAGATCACTTCTTGTCCAACGACATTGATTACGAAACTTTCCTTGTCAATGGGTCCCGCTTAACCGGAATCATTAGGTTTGTTGTGCCAAAGCCAAGGCCTAGATGGTTCGGAGGATATGGTTAGGAAAATGTATTAGATACATTGACATAAGTAAATATACATATGTTTTGGACTTGGATGTCCACCTAACCGGATCTAGGAATTGGATGGGATCCAATTGATCTTTGAGATCTACCTAGTTAAATAGCATACAACTTGTTGGCCAAAGTCAAGGTTGTGTGTTATTTAACGGGATCCTAGCCCACTAGGAAATAAGATTTCCCGAGTTCTCAACAGAGGGTTAGAGACTTGATAAAAATAGTGGGAGGCTAGTATTGAATTTGCAATTTCATTCAGATACTTAGCCTTACGCGTCTTTCAAAATTATTTTGTTTAATTAATTAAAATTAGTTGGACTAATTAATTGTTATTTTTTCTTGTAACAGTTTGACTGTACCCATTTTATCGTTAACTAGATAGTTGGACTATCGTAGTTGAGATGGCAAGCAAGGTAAATGTCCGAGACATCATCATGGGTGACAATGTCTTTAAGGGCACAAACTTCGCTGATTGGGAAATGAACCTGAGGATAGTCCTTGGGGCTGAGAGGATGTTGTACACTGTACAAACACCTCTCCCGCCTAAGCCCACTGACCCACTTGAGCTGGAGTTATGGAAAACTCACAGCAATGATTGTGACACAGCTCAGGCTATTATGTTAGCTTCGATGACTCAGCACTTTCGTCGCCAGAATAGGGACTTGGATCCTTATAGTATGATGGCTAGACTGCGAGATCTCCACCGCTCCAACAAGCGGATGGAAAGGTACGAGTTGGTGAAGAAACTCTTCCGCGCCCGAATGACTGAAGGCGCATCAGTTGAGGCCCACGGGGCTCAAATGATCGCCGATATTGATGAGTTGGCCAATATGGGAATAGTCTTGGAGGCTGAGCTGACCATAGATTTGATCTTACAGTCACTTCCTGATACTTGGAGACAAATCATAATCAACTATAAGTTGATGGATACGGATGACACTCTTGGAGAGCTGTTATCCATCTTGAAGGAGTCTGAAAAAGAACTCCAAAAAGGGGGCAAGCGCGAGGCGCACTTTGCATCAACCTCTCAGAGGCCAAAGGCTGGGCCCAAAGCTACTGGATGGGTGAGGAAGAAGAAACATAAGAAAATGGTAAAGGCAAGTTGACAAAAGCTTCTGGGAAGCCAAGGGACAAATCTCAAGATGTCTGCCTCAACTGCGGCAAGAAGGGTCACTGGAAACGTGACTGCCGAATGGGCAAGGGACAAAGGGAGGATATCAAGGCAGGCAAGGCACTAGCCTCTGGTATGTTTGTTATTGAGATAAATATGACTACTTCTAGTTTTAAAAATTGGATTTTTGATTCTGGTTGTGCTGCTCATATATGTACTGATTTGCAGGATCTGCAGGATAGCAGGATGCTGACTTCAGGGGAGGTTGATCTACGAGTCGGAAACGGAACTCCAGTTGCTGTTTTGGCTGTAGGGACTTTTGTTTTGGAATTGCCCTCGGGGCATATGCTTAAACTTTTGAACTGTTATTATATACCTAGTTTGACTAGGAATATCATATCTGTATCTTTGTTAACCCAGCATGGGTACACTTTTGTATTTAGAAACACTGGGTGTTATTTATATAAAAATGATGCAGAAATTTGCACTGCTGTAGCAAATAATGGCCTTTATATTTTGAATATAAATGAATCTCCTAAACATAAAATAACAAACAAAAGGCTCAAAAAGAGTAATCTAAAAGATGAAGCTTACATGTGGCATTGTCGTCTAGGACACATAAACAAGACTCGCATATCCACACTTTCGAAGAGTGGGTACTTGGACGGATTTGATCTTAATTCATATGATGTCTGCGAATCTTGTCTTTTAGGCAAAATGCCTAAATCACCTTTTAGTGGTAAAGGTGAACGTGCCACAGAACTGTTAGCCCTCGTTCATAGTGACGTATGTGGGCCCATGTCTAGCCAGGCTTGAGGTGGATATCATTACTTCGTAACCTTTACGGATGATGCATCTCGTTATGGTTATGTGTATCTAATGAGACACAAGTCGGAAACTTTTGAGGAATTCAAAGAGTTTCGACACGAAGTAGAAAAACAAACAGGCAAGAGTATTAAGACATTACGGTCGGACCGTGGTGGCGAATACTTAAGTTATGAGTTTCAAGATTACTTGAAAGAAAATGGTATTCTTTCACAGTGGACTCCTCCTAGAACACCGCAATTAAACGGTGTGTCTGAACGGAGAAACCGTACCTTGTTAGACATGGTAAGGTCGATGATGAGTCGGACTGAGCTACCATATCCTTCTGGGGATACGCATTAACCAGTGCGGTACTTATTTTGAATAAGGTTCCGTCAAAGTCTGTTGAACAGACTCCATATGAGAAATGGACAGGAAGGAAACCAGGTTTCTCTTTCCTGAAGATTTGGGGATGCTGGGCATATGTTAAACGTTTGGAAGGTACCAAACTAGAACCCAAATCAGATAAATGCCTTTTCGTGGGATATCCTAAGGAAACCAAAGGATATTACTTCTATCACCCAAAGAGAACAAAATGTTTGTTGCTCTACATGCATTTTTCCTTGAGAAGGAATTCCTAGATGCAGTGGTAAGTGGGAGGAAAGTGGAGCTCGATGAAAATCGTAGTGATACTGTCCTGGCAATGAATCAACGACGGAACATAAACAGACCATCCAGATGAGTCTGTACCACAATCTTCAGATACACAAGGACCGCGTAGGTCGGAGAGAGTCATGAAGGTACCTGAGAGGTATGGGTTCCTGATCTCGCCTCATGTAGATATTAATCTTATTGAGGATAATGAACCGACTACGTATGAGGAAGCAAAACAGAATATTGATTCCGCTTTATGGCAAGATGCCATGAAGTCCGAGATGGATTCCATGTATGCCAACCAAGTTTGGACACTGGTTGATGCACCAGAAGGCGTAAAGCCTATTGGATGCAGATGGATCTTCAAGAAGAAGACCGACATGGATGGCAACGTGCAAACGTACAAAGCTAGGCTTGTAGCAAAGGGGTATCGTCAACAATATGGTATTGATTATGACGAAACTTTCTCACCCGTTGCCATGATTAAATCCATTCGGATAATGCTTGCAATAGCTGCATATTTCGATTACGAGATATGGCAGATGGACGTTAAAACCGCTTTCCTTAACGGAAACCTTTTGGAGGATGTTTATATGCAACAACCTGACGGTTTTATCGTACCTAGACTTGCAAACAAGGTTTGTAAGTTAAATCGATCCATTTATGGATTGAAGCAAGCATCACGGTCATGGAATCAGCGTTTTGATGAGATCATAAAAGAATATGATTTCGTACAAAACGATGATGACCCTTGTGTATACAAGAAGGTTAGTGGGAGAGCACTGACTTTTATTGTCCTTTATGTCGACGACGTATTGCTTATAGGCAATGACATTCCCATGCTAACGTCGGTGAAAGCTTGGCTTTCATTAAAATTCTCCATGAAAGATCTGGGAGAAGCAGCCTTTATTCTGGGAATAAAGATCTACCGGGATAGATCTAGAAAGCTGCTTGGACTCTCCCAGAGTACATATATTGACAAAGTGTTGAAGCGATTCAACATGGATCAATCCAAGAAGGGATTGATGCCAATGTCACGTGGTATCCTTCTGTCTAAGGACATGTGTCCTAAGACTAAAGAAGAGAGAGATAACATGAGTCGGATACCGTTCGCCTCGGCAGTCGGATCGATCATGTATGCCATGATATGTACGCGACCTGATGTGTCATATGCTTTGAGCATATGCAGTCGTTATCAGGCTGATCCAGGTGAAGGTCACTGGATGGCTATTAAGAATATCCTTAAGTATCTTAGACGAACCAAGGATGCTTTCTTAATTTATGGAGGTGGAGAACTTGAGGTGTCTGGGTACACCGATGCAAGTTTCCAAACCGACAAGGACGACTTCAAGTCGCAATCAGGGTACATTTTTTGTTTGAATAACGGAGCAGTGAGCTGGAAATCTTCCAAGCAAGATACTGTTGCCGATTCAACAACAGAAGCGGAGTATATTGCTGCATCAGAAGCAGCAAATGAGGCAGTTTGGATCCGAAAATTCCTAATCGGATTAGGAGTAGTTCCGTTAGCTGCTGAGCCCGTGCCATTGTATTGTGACAATAACGGGGCTATAGCACAAGCTAAGGAACCAAGGTCTCATCAACGATCCAAGCATGTTCTTCGGCGTTACCATCTGAATCTGGAGATTATACATCGTGGCGATGTAAAAGTCGAGAAGGTCGCATCGGATGACAACATTGCAGATCTGCTGACGAAGGCTGTTCTTCAGCAAGTGTTTGAACGACATATACATAGTTCATGTATTAGATGCTTGAGTGACTGGCTATAGGCCAAGTGGGAGATTGTTAGACATTATGACCCATAGCGTCACTATTTTGTAAATGATATTGTATTATTGTACAAAATTAACTATGTGATAATGAAATTGCCTTTTGCCATTTGTAAAATTATTTAATAAATTAATGGCAAAAGTCCATATGATTAGTTCCGTATTGAGATGATATGAGACAATATCAATATAAAAGGTTAATCATTAAATATCCCTAGTCGGAGTATTATCGAGATCGGACATCGATAATGCGGAATAGACTAGTATTGCACTTGTGCGAGTTGTGATGGCACAACGGCATAGTTCTCATATATTTAAGTATTGGATACTTATGCAAGTGCGATAGGAGGTTGTGTTTTACCGATGGTACGGAAAACAGCTTCGCTCTGGACAGACCCCGTGGAATCCCATTGGTAGTATGTCTGCGTGTCTATGGGAGGCCGCATCAGGGTAGGTGTATATGGTCTTAACCTGAGACTTGCATCGCTAGTACTTGCGACAATCGGTAAACTTTGGTTGTGGTGGTTCGGGGCTTTAACCGGTCCTGTGTACGCCTCTTCTGGGTTTATCAAGAATCGTAGTGTACTGGATGTGATGTCAAGATGGAAGTATCACTTCAGACATATGGAGATGATGATCACGCAGGATACAGAACTAGTACTCTATAAAAGGTTGCAACCGTCGGGACAATATGACCAGGTCAGGATTGTTCGATTTAAAGAGACTAGTTGTTTGATATCCGATATATGTTTCGTACGGGGCAGACACATTTCCAGCCCCAGGCCTAACATGTGATCGTCCGATACTGGATCGATGTACGCGATACTACGGTATACTACGCTTGATAAAGATCTAATATTCCAGTAAGAATATTTCTGGAGAATTGGGAGGCATGGCGCTTTGCTAGAAGCCAACCTTGTCTTGTAAATCGGTAAAAACGTGGTACGAGGTACGTACGTGTTTGGATTATCCAACGACCGTATTTACTGCCAACATATTCGGAGATCTCTTGGGTCGCTTCCTGAAGATTCACCTATGATGTTTGATTCGAACTTTATTAATCTTGGATTAATTACGGAGAAACTTTATCTTGGATAAAATGCCTTATTAGGAGAGAGATAGAGATCGATTAATTTGGAATTAATCGATAAAATAATATATTCGATATATTATTAAACGAAATTAGATTTCGACGCGGAATTAAAATTGAATTTTAATTCGGGCAAACGAATTAATTGGAATTAATTCGTTAGCGATCTGAATAATAATCCGCTAGGCGTAATTATTTAATTCTCGTCGCGACGGAAATTCGTTAATTCGGAATTAGCGAATTTGGGCCCGAAAGTGTTTGCGGACACATTCGTATTTTGAAACGGGTGGAATCCGCAAATCACATCGCGATATCTCATTACTTGACACGAATAGATGATGGATGTATCTAGTCACCTTTATGGGATGATACATTGTCTCTATTCTCAATGTGAGATAATGATGGCATATGATGAATTTTCCTTTGGAGGGAAAACCTTTCACGGTTTTTGAAGGGTTTTTTAATTAAAAATTCATTTTGGTATTTGATATCTTATCATTGCTTTTCATTTTGTCTCTCTCACGGTTTTGGGTAACAAAAGAAAGAGAACCAAAATGAAAAGTCTAACACTCTTCTCCTTCTCCTTGCTCACGCCGTGAGCTTCAAACCAAAGGCAGAAAAATCATTTTCATTTCTCCATTTTGCTAGCACATTGAAGGATCAAAAGAGGTGATAGGGAAACAACCTTGGAGCTTGGAACACTTGAAGACTTGAAGCTTCTCTTCCTCTTCATCTTGGCCGAAACTTCCACCTTGAAGACTCAAGGATTGTCTTCACCATTTTCGTCACAAAGCTTAGTAAGTATGATTCCGCCATGTTTCTAGCTTTGCATGTATGTTATTTGTATTTCTATGGCTTAATCTTTCTTTGGGACTAATTATAGAAACCAAACACATGCTTCCAAGGCTCTCATCAATATGGTGATTTTCATATCAATTTTGATTTCAATCCAATTAAATCACAAACTAATATATCCCATGCATTTTAAACATATCCAATTGTCTAAAATTCAAAATCACCAAGAGCTAGGGCTCCTACACCATTCGGCCAAGCCAATGCATTTGGGGAAAATTAATCCAATTAATTTTTCATCAAATTGATTATGTAGAACTCAAAGTTAACATATTATAAGCATGCTCAAACAATTAATTTGCCTAAAACATGCTCAAATCAAAAATACCCAAATTAAAGTTAAGAACCCTAAATTCAATTTCATGTTTAATAACCGCTCTGATACAATTGTTGGGTTTTCTAGGTCAAACCAAGATCAAATTAAGCAAATGAAATGTGTGAATATAACAAAGTACGATGGCGGAAATACTTACAATGCTCGGTTGGATGTAGAAGAGAAGTTCAAAAATTCCTCCTCCTAGTTTCGGCCGAGCCCCTTTTGATGTATGTTGATCTTCCAAGCATCTCCTTGAATTCCAAACTCATGGATATGTTTCCCTAACACCTTTGTAAGACTCATTTGAGTGCTAGCTCTTGAAAATTTGCCACAAATTTTCATCTCCTCCCTTGTATTGCTCACGGCAATGGAAGAAAAAGAAGGAAAGTGGCGTGGGATGGAGAGAGAGAGAGAAATGAGTGTGTTGACTTGTATTTTTATTTCAAAAACAAAAATAATGATATATCAAATATTTGGTATTAGGCATTCACTTCTTACACAATTTGGAGTATAAAATAAGTCATCACCATATCTTCACTTACTTCCATCACCAAAAAGGTGAAAGAATGACTACTGATATGACATGTGATGTGACATGTGGGCCCCACTTGATTCAAAATCCGAGTTGGCCCGCAAACACTCTCGGGCTCGGGTTCGCTAATTCCAAATTAATGAATTTTCCGTTGCGACGTAATTAAATCAAATTTAATTAATATTTATGCCTAGTAATATTACTATTCACATCGCTCGCGAATTAATTCTAAATTAATTCGTTTGCCCAAATTAAAATCTAATTTTAATTCCGTGTCAAAATCTAATTTCGTTTAATATATCGAATATATTATTTTATCGATTAATTCCAAATTAATCGTTCTCTCTCTTTAATTGAATTTTATCGTAGATAAAATTCTCTGCAATTAATCATAGATTAATTTTTCTCTCTCTTCTAATTAATCCCAGATTAATTATGTTCGAGTCATACGTCATCGGTGAATCTTTGGGAAGTGACCCATGAGATCCCTGGATATGTTAGTAGTAAATCCGGTCGTCGGACTATCCGAACACGTACGTACCTAGTACTACGTTTTTACCAATTTACGAGACATGGTTGGCTTCTAGCAAAGCATCGTGCCTAACCAATTCTCCAAAAATATTCTTAATGGATTATATAATTTGTATTAGGCATTGCATACGTAGTATTGCGTATTGCGATCCGGTATCAGATGTCAAATGCTAGGCATGTGGCTGGAATTGTGTCTGCCCCGTACGAAGCATATATCGGATCTCTGGTAACTAGTCTCTATAATCGGATAATCATGACCTAGTCATATTATCCCGATGACTGCAGTACTAAAGAGTACTAGTTCCGTATCCTGCGTGATCATCATCTCTATATGACTGGGGTGATACTTCCATCTTGACATCAGACCCAATACACTACGATTCTCAATATACCCAGAAGAGGCGTACACAGAACCTGTTAAAGCCCCGGACGACCAAAACCAAAGTATACTGATTGTCGCAAGTATAAGCAATGCAAGTCTCAGGTTAAGACCAAATACACCTTGTTGGACAATTATGACCCATAGCGTCACTATTTGTACAGATCATGGTGTTGTTGTACAAATTAACTATGTGACCAAGGAAATTGCTCTTTTATCTTTTGTGATTAGATCACCAAGATGTATAAATGATGAAAGGTCCATATGATTAGTTCCTGGATTGAGATGATATGAGACAGTATCAATCCGCGAAGGTTTAATCATTAAATATCCCTAGTCGTAGTATTATCGAGACTGGACATCGATAATGCGGAATATACTAGTATTACACTTGTGCGCGTTGTGAGGGCATAACGACATAGTTCTGATATATTTGGGTATAAGATACTCATGCAAGTGTAGTAGGAGGTTGTGTTTTACCGATGGTACGGAAAACAGCTTCGCTCTGGATAGACCCCTCGGAATTCCATTGGTAGTATTACTATGTGTCTATGGAAGTCCGAATCAGGGTAGGTGTATTTGGTCTTAACTTGAGACTTGCTCCGATAATACTTGTGACAATCAATATACTTTGGTTTTAGGTCGTCCAGGGCTTTAACAGGTTCTGTGTACGCCTCTGCTGGGTATATTGAGAATCATAGTGTGTTGGTTGTGATGTCGAGATGGAAGTATCACTCCAGTAATAGTGGAGATGATGATCACGTAGGATACAAAACTCGTTCTCTTATATGCTACAGCTATCGGGATATTATGACTAGGTCATGTTTATCCGATCATAGAGACTAGTTACCAGAGATCCGATATGTGCTTCGTAAGGGGCATACACATTTCCAGCCCCAGGCCTTGCACGTGACATCCGATACTGGATCGAAATATGCAATACTACGTATACTACGCCTGATATAGATCACAATTCCTGTAAAGATATTTCTGGAGAATTGGGTAGGCATGGCGCTTTGCTAGAAGCCAACCTTGTCTTGTAAATCGGTACAAATGTAGTACTAGGTACTTACATGTTCGGATAGTCTGACGACCGGATTTACTACCAACATATCCGGGGATCTCATGGGTCACTTCCCGAAGATTCACCGATGACGTATGACTCGCACTAAATTAATCCGGGATTAATTAGATGAGAGAGAAAATTAATCTGATTAATTACAGAGAATTTTATCTGGGATAAAATATTATATTTAACGAGAGAGAACGATTAATTTGGAATTAATCGATAAGATAATATATTTGATATATTAAACGAAATTAGATTTCGACGTGGAATTGAAATTGGATTTTAATTCGGGCGAACGAGTTAATTTAGAATTAATTCGTCAGCGACGTGAATAATAATTTTGCTAGGCAAAGTTATTTAATTAAATTAGATTTAATTTCGTCGCAACGAAAAATTCGTTAATTTGGAATTATCGAACCCGAGCCCGAGAGTGTTTGCGAGCGCACTCGCATTTTGAATTCAAGTGCGGCCCGCAAGTCACTTCAAGCATCAAATCATTAGTCAATTTGATTGATGTGATGTCTAGTCACTTTGAGTGAATGACAACATGTCACTTGTGATTGATGTGAGTTGGTGGATGGCATTAAATGCTTTAGGCTCCAAAATTGTGTTTGACTTTTTTGGAAAAGGTTTTTACAATTTTGGTTTTGATAAAAGTGTATTAGATACACATTTGGCAACCAACCAACACATTCTCTCCTCTCTTTCTTCCTCTCTCTCTCACGCCCAAAGTGGGCTATTTTTCCTTCTGTTTTGGCTCACTGCCGAGAACAAGGAGATGCAAAAGGTGATGATTTTGTGGCAAAATCAAGAGTGCTAGCACACAACGGGGTCTTGCGAAGGTGATAGGGAAACCGCACATGTGAGCATGGAATTTCATCACAAAACATGGAGCTTGGATGGACCATCCATGGCCGAAAATTGGAGGACATATTCAGCCCACTGCCGAGAGCACTCTAGGAGGGAGCTTGAAGGTTTTGTCTTCATCGCATCGCTCAACCGCTCGGTATAAGTATTCCGCAACTTCCTTGAATGTATTCACATGTAGTTTCTTGCTTGATAATCGATCCTCGGGACTTAGAGATTTCCCAACAATGGTATCAGAGCAAGTAAAAGCATGAAACTTGAACTTAGGGTTAAAATTGGGTAAATTGTTTTTAGCATGATTTGATGAAATTGGATGATTGATTATGCTTAAATGTAGTTTAATTGAATTTTGATTGGATCAATTTCATGAAATATTGTTTGGAACAATTTTTGCCCAAATCTTATGCTTGGCCGAGAATATGAACATGCCCTAAAGTCTTGGTATTTTGTGTTTTGATCATTGGATGAGTTGGAAAACATTGGGTAATATTGATTTAATGTTCAATTGGATTTAATTGGATTAAATTCGAATCGGACATAAATATGCCCAAATTGTCGAGACAAAGAAAGCATGAAAAAGGGTTTGATTTTTGTTAAAATGTGTTGGACATGTTTTAATGTAATAAGCATAATTAATTAGGCTAATTGGTGTTTTGGAAATATTGATTTGGATGATTAATTATGTAATTCACTTTGGTTAATTAAATATGAAATTTGGAATTTTTGTGATTTAATTAATTGGGCTAATTTTGGAAATTGGCTTGAAAAGTTGTTATTGGGCTTAAATGGCTTGGTCGTACCAATATGGGTTTAGGCTAAATTGGTTGGATCCAATTGGGCCCAAAATCATTTCCATAAAGTCCAATTATGACTTAATGGACCTTAATATTTTAATTGGGCCTAATGGGCCTAAATTGGTTTCTAGGCAAATAAGGGTGATTCCTTAAATGAGCTTTAGTCTTTGGGTTTGACCTAAGTTGACCAAAAGTCCATGCCTTAAGAAATTAATTAAAAGCCCATTGGACTTTAAATTAAATTGACATTGGATGTTAATCGGGCTTTGAGACCCGTAACGGTTATATTTAGAATCTAAGTCGTAAAGGTTCGTTAATAAAGTGTAATATTTGATTTGGAATTAAATAGTGAATTAGTATTAAATACATATTAAATTGGATTTAATGTCGTAGTTTAATTTAATTCAAAATTCGTGCTTTGAGTACTTATTCGCAAAACGAGTTTGACTCGCGCAAAATCAAATCGTTGTTTGAACATTGGATGGTCATTAATTATAAGATTAATTAATTGGATTAGATTGATTGATAACATGCTTGTGTGAATACATGGTTGCGATGCATGAATAATGTATATCGGATGGATATTAGATGGGTGGGGCAATTTTGGAAATTGTTGTAATAAATTTAGAATTTATTAATTGGACCTGCGTGTCCAGCCTATTACCTCCATACTCTTTGTATTTCTCTTCTCACCTATTCCCCTCAATGTAAATGAGGTTTCTTTAGAAGTGTTATGTAACGGGTAGAAGTAATACTTGTGCTAGCGGGAGAGAGGAAATGGAGAGATTTGATCTAGGATCAATGTGTTTAAGTATCCATCTGCATATCATTATTATTTTATTTACGCGCCTTATTATGTGTTTAGAATACATGCTTAAGGGTGTATGATGATGAGACCTTAACAAAGATAATAAATTGGTTGCCAATTTGAACGCGAAAAACCCTCACAAAATATTAAGCGTTTTTCCTTCTATTGAATGATTCTTACTCAAGATCCAAGACTGGCATTGGTTTGTTGGCCAAAGTCAATGCCTTTGTCCGTCGAGGATGTGTTTGAATCACGAGAGCTTTGTTCCATATTGGTGTCTTGTCCAAGTTGTGATTTATTGGCCAAAGTCAAGATCACTTCTTGTCCATCGACATTGAATACGAAGCTTTCCATGGTCAATGGGTCACGCTTGATTGAGATCACTAAGTTTGTTGTGCCAAAGCCAAGGCTTAGTTGATTCAGAGGAAAAAGGTTAGGCAATATATTGGATATATTGGCATATATAAGATATATGTTTCGGACTTGGATGTCCCCCTACTGGATCTAGGAATTGGATGGATCCAATTGATCTTAGAGATCTTCCTAGTTAATTATCATACAATTTGTTGGCCAAAGTCAAGATTGTGTGACATTTAACGGGATCCTAGCCCACTAGGAAACAATGTTTCCCGAGTACTTAACAGAGGGTTAGAGGCTCGCCGAAAAATAGTGGGAGGCAAGTATTAAATTTGCAATATTCGTTTAGTAACTTGCCATACGCGCTCATTCAAATTTATTCGTCAATAAATTAATTTATTATATAATTAATGTTGTTTTAATTAAACAGTTGGACTGTATTCAAACTATTCAATTAATAGTTGATTTTATAATTGGATTATAGTAATCAATATAATTGAATTTAACCTATTAAATTATAGTTGATTATATAGTTAGACTATAGTAATCATTATAATGAATAGTACCTAAAATTGTTGATTAAATAGTTGGACTATTAGAATCAAGATAAAATTGAAAGATTAGTGTTTAAAACATAATCCTGGGTGAAAATGTATTTAAACGATTTTAATTTTCAAATTGGGAATAAAATTTCAGGATGGTCCTGGAAACTAATAAGTTACTTTATTTGATAAAATAACATATTAGGCCTTAGCCCGGAGTTAAGAAAATAGTAGAACATAATCTTTGGAAGATTTATGTGATGATAACTTTAGTGCTTAAACCATTAAACTTGCCAAATAGACTCATTAATTTCTTTATCAGAACTAAGGATTAGATCCTTATAGTATGATATTGAAATTGAAGGATCTTCATAGATCTATTTTTTAGATCTTAGAAGTACTAAATTGCAATAGTAAAATCTTGGAGAGTTAATGGCTATTCTCTAGGAGATAAAGCCAAAGTTTGTAATAAGGCAAGAAGCGCAAGGTGCACCTTACTTCAACATTCCAGAAGGCCAAGGCTAAGCCGAAGGCTTTTGAGTGTGGAAAAGGGCTAAGGCAAAATCATTATAATCTTCTGGGAAGATAAAGGACATATCCAAAAATGTCTACCTAAATTGTTGCAAATGGGATCGCGGAAGCGTGACTGCCGTTTGAACAAAGCAGACATGAAGGAATTGAAGACGAGCAAGGCTCCGACTTCAAATATGGTTGTCATAATTATGTTCACTACTAGTATTAAAATTGGATTTTAGATACTTAGTGTGATACATAAATATGTACTGATCTGCAGAATCTGCTATGAGTAGGATACTTACTTCATTAGAGATTTATCTGTGGATTGAAAACGGAACGAAAGTCGCTGTTTTAACCGTAGATACCTAAGTTTAGGAACTACCCTTCGGGTGTGTACTTGAATTAGGAAACTGTTACAATGTAACTAGTTTGACTAGATACATTCTCTCTATATCAGAGTTTAACCCGTTGCGGGTATACCTTTATATTCTAGAACACTAAAGTGATTTATTTTATAAAGATGATATTGAGATAAAAACATTAGATGTGAATAACAACATTTATATTCTGAATATAAATATATCTCAAACATCTAACATGACAAACAAATAGCTCAAAGTGATTTAATCAGTTGAAACTTAAATGTGGCAATGTTGTCTGGGACACAATTTAAACAAGAATCGTATATCTACACTTTCGAAGAGTGGGTACTAGGAAAAATTTGATTCTATTCAAATAATGTCTACGAATCTAGTTTATCGGGCAAAGTGCCTAAAACACTATTTACTTGGTAAAAATGTAAATGCCACCGATCTGTTAGCCCTTGGTCATAATGACGTAGGTGGGCCTATATCTAGCTAGGCTAGATATGGATATGAATGTTTCATGACCTTTACGGATGTGGAATCGCGTTATGGTTATGTATTTCTTATGAAACACAAGTCAGAAACTTTTAAAGTTTCGATACGAAATAGACAAACAGATCGACTAAAGTATTAAACAATCACGGTTAGACCATGATGAAAATACTTAAGTAAAAAGTTTTCTCTAATACTTGAAAGAGTATAGTATTCTTTCAATGAGGACTCCTTCCGGAACACGTCATTTTGACGGTGTGTCCGAAAGGATAAACCAAATTTGTTGGACATGATAAGGTTAATCATGAGTTGCTCTGAGCTACCATTTCCTTCAATGGATACGCATTAACAGTGCAGAACTTATTTTGAATAAGGTTCAATAAAATCTGTTAGACAGACTTCATATTAGATATGAACAGGGAAGAAACTGGGTTTTCTCATTCCCGTAGATTTGGGTATGCTGGGCATATGTTTGGATGATACCAAACTAAAACCCAAATCAGATAAGTGCCTAAGTTGTAGTTTATCCTAGGGAAACCAAAGTATAATACTTATACATCTCACAAGAGAACAATGTAATTATTGCTCAATATGCGGTTTTCCTAAGAGGAATACCTATATGCAGTGGTAAGTGGGAGGAAAGTAAAACTCGATGAAAAAATCAGAGTAATATTGTTCCAGGCACCGAGTCCTAATGGAACACAAATAGTTCATCAAGGATGAAACTATACCAGTAATCTTCGAATACACAAGAACCACGTAAGTCGGAGAGAGTCAGAAAACAACCTGGGGTATGGGTTTCTGATCTCACCTCATAAAGATGTCAATCTTATTGAGGAATACGAACTGACTACGTATGAGGAAGTGATACAAGGTATCGACTCCCTATTATGGCAAAGTGCCATGATGTCCAAAATGGATTCCATGTATACAAACTAAGTTTGGATACTAGTTGATGTACCCCAAGACATTGTGCCTATTGGTACTATTTAAGTCTTCAGGAAGACACACATGGAAGGCAACATACCAACGTAGTAATCTAGTGTGGGACACTAAAACTGGACGACGCATGCTGTCTCGGGCTCGCGGCCCGGTCGAGAGTACGGAGTAGCCACGGGGATTAAACTCGAGAATAATGGAGTTGCCACCTGGTGTGAACCAGGAAAATGAGATTCAAGGCCGCACTCACCCCTCGCAAGGGAAGACCTCAAACCGTTGGGTTCGGAATGGTCCCTTACTTATGTCACTTGTAATGAAAGGATTTATGTAATAATTTAATCAAGTTTAAGTAACACTTATTTTCAAGAGTATCGTGCTTCTAAATTCACATGCATACATCAACAAGTTTATCTAAATTTACATGTAACACATATCCGAATTTGCATACAGCCTATCAGTATGTAATCTATGTCTCAATTTGCATACATAAAGATTAACACACGGCAAGCATACAAGTTAATAAACACATTATACTCATACATGTGGGGAATACAGATGAACGACACCTACACAATCTTGCATAATGCATAGAAACAATCAGGTTTATCATACGAAGGAATAGCTACTAGGGACAACTAGGTACGAAATCTGATGAAAATAACTCAGTTCTGTGGGTGCGCGTTCGCGTAGCGTTCGAGAACGCGTTCGAACGGAGCCAGACCTGATGCATGAAACACTAAGAAGATGCGTGCGCGTTCGCGTAGCGTTTGATAATGCATTCGAACGGTAAACAGAAGGTTCACGTTCGTATAGCGTTCGAGAACGCGTTCGAATGGAACCAGACAAGATGCATGATGAAACTAAGAAACTACGTGCGCGTTCGCGTAGTGTTCGAAAATGCATTCGAACGGTAAACAGAAGGTTCGTGTTCGTGTGGCGTTCGAGAACGCGTTCGAACGGAACCAGACCTGATGCATGCAACACATTCATAGGCAAACAAATCCACAATGTGGGACCTCACGTATCCGATTGAACTCATCTCACATCCAATCGAATATACACCAACCGGCGCGGCAAAGCATCGTGGTAAATGATTTTAACCCCTCCAAATAGGGTACCTTTAATCCGACTTACTAAGCCCATGCACTCGATCGTATCATGCATACAAAGAATAAAGAAACAATAATATCAAACTTAATGTACCTGATTGAACGTATCTTGCATTCAACCGAACACACATCAACCGGCGCGGCGAAGCATCGTGGTAAAGGATTTTAACCCCTCCAAATAGGGGACATTTAATCCGACTTACTAAGCCCATGCACTCGATTGAATCATGCATACAAAGAATAAAGAAACATAATATCAAACTTAGTGTACCTGATTGAACGTATCTTGCATTCAACCGAACACACATCAACCGGCGCGGTGAAGCATCGTGGTAAAGGATTTTAACCCCTCCAAATAGGGGACCTTTAATCTGACTTACTAAGCCCATGAACTCGATTGAATCATGCATACAAAGAATAAAGAAACAATAATATCAAACTTAGTATGCCCGATTGAACGTATCTTGCATTCAACCGAACACACATCAACCGGCGCGGTAAAACATCATGGTAAAGGATTTCAACCCCTCTGAATAGAGGACCTTTCATCGCACTTACTAAGCCCGTGCGCTCGATTGTATCATGCATACAAAAGTAACATATAGAATTCAAATAACAGAAAATAAATAAACCGAAGCAACATAAAGCAAAAGAGGGTGCCGTTTACTCAAGCGGTACGTGGAATTGTATCCCGAGTACATATCATACTACCGTCCATTCAGAATCGGCTATGAAATTTATGTCTGGGTTTCCATCCGATATACCGCGAGAGTTGACACATCTTTTATTTTATTCCAAGTCCACAACATACAATTTCATGATACATGCATATTTATCTACTCAAGGGCCACAACATGCACTTTCGCATAACAATCATGCGAACGATACTAATAAATAATAATAAAAACAGAAAACAAATGTGGAAAATACCCTCAGGTCTAACCTTTTTTGCCAACTTTCAGGCTTGCGTTTCACGGACGTCGGAAGGGTAAAGCTCCTCAACTTCTCCGGTTCACTGTTTTAGCGTCCTAGCTCACTGTTTTGCTGTTTTGCTTGCTGTTCGGCCTCCGTTCTGCTGCTGTTTGGCCTCTATTTTGCTGCTGTTTCCTCTGTATTTTCTGCTCACTATTCAGGTCATTGTTTTGACGTTTCAACGGACTGTTCCGAGTGTTTTTTTTTTTGTGGTTTTTAGTGTAGTCTTGTGTGATTATTTTAAGGATTATAAATGAAGTTTTTTATGTTACTGTTTTGAAGATTTTTGGGACTGATTTAAGAGGATTTGGCTGCTGTTTTGGGGGTGATTTGGGCTACTGTTCAGGCATGTTTTAGGAGGTGTAGGGGCTACTGTTTTCAGTGGAAAGGGGCTGCTGTTTGGGGGTGTATTGTGGTGATGTGTGGAGTTTTAGGGGCTTCTGTTGCAGTTGTGGAGTGGGGGAGGTGAAGAGAATTATTTGTGTTTTTTTCTTCTTGCTATTGCCGTGAGTGGGGGCTAGGGCTCTTGGTGTTGTGATTTTCGTGTAAGTCTTGTGTATGAGCTAGGGGAGTGCATGTCTTGGTTAGGGGTTGTTTATATAGAGAAAGTTAGGGCTACTCCTTGTCTCACAAGGAAGGGATTTTGGCATTAAAATGAGGATTTGATTTGGAATTCAACAAGGAAAGGATTAGATTGGGGGGACAAACCTTGGCTAGATTAGGAATACAAAATATTTAATTTGTTATGGTTGATGATTTTAATTAGGCATGATATTTGTTAAGTTTGGTATATAATATATTTGATTTATCTTTATTAGGCATGCAATTTCTTTAATTTGTGTAAGTATTTTTATTATTTTGCTAGGTGATTATTTAGATTTTATTTGTTTTATTTAATTTGGTATATGACTTAATTAATTATTTTATTTACTTACATTATCTAATTTATATTAATTTAATTTCTAATGTGTTTTAAATGTGTTTTATTAATTGGATGTGTTTTATGGACTTTGGTGGGATAATTGGGCTGGGGTCTGAGGCTAGCAGCAAAAAACCAGAAATACCGACACCGTTCGAACGCCCCTTCGAACATACACGAACGCCCACAATCTGCTTGACGTTCGAACGAAGTAACGGACGCAGCACGAACGAAAACAGTGAACTTGCGAAATGAATCCGATGACGTACTTATTCTGAATTTCCCCTTCCTACCTCCGTTTCCCGCAATAGCCTTAACTAAAAAGGTAGTGCCTCCAACTGAGACTCATCATCGGGTTTCACATGCAAAAATGCAATGCCTACAGTCGCCCCCACTTTGATGGGACTTATGCAGTGTGTGACTTTGAGCAATCCTATCAAAGTTATGCAATGCATTTTTACTTACCTGGCTCGTCTGCTGCCTCGATCTAAGTTGGTGCTGCAGTGGACCTCGATCCTGGGACGCATCCCAATAACTGCAACCGACAACGGGGGCACCTCGACCCTGGGCACCTCGACCCAACACCGCTGACAATAGGGGGCCTCGCCATCGAACTGATGATGTAGTGGGCACCTCGACCTTGGGTAACTCTCGACCCGGAACTACAACCGACAACTGGGCACCTCGACCCTGGGCACCTCGACCCAACACCACTGATAATAGGGACCTCGCCCTCGAACTGATGATGTAGTGGGCACCTCGACCCTGGGTACCTCGACCCGGAACTACAACTGATGATGCAGTAGGCCCTCGACCCTGGCACCTCGACCCGGAACTACAACTGATGATGCAGTAGGCCCTCAACTCTGGGACGCACCCCGGAACTGCAACTGTCAACAGGGGTACCTCGACCTTGGGACGCATCCCAGAACTGCTGACGATGTGGGCCCACCCTCAAGCTGATATGGGCCTCGCCCCCAAGCCGACACGATATGGGCCTCGCCCCCAAGCTGATATAGGCCTCGCCACTTGGGACTCATCCCAAAAAACTAAAAATTGCGCTGACGCTGCTTGGCTCATTTCCGCCGCTTTCTCCTTTTTCGAACCTGCGAACACAAAACAAAAACAAACACGAAGAGATGCAATATTACGTGTATGCATGAATGATTTTCTTATTCCGTTGGGTTAGGTCTTCTGCCAATTCCCGTGGTGACTGCTCGGTCTTCTCTCCCTCAGGCAAAGTATTGCTTCAATCTGTCTATCTGTATACGTTGATCGGCTCGGTGAACTCGTTCCCCTCCAGGTCTGATAGCTTCACTGCTCATTTCCCATTACTTTCTGCACTATGTAAGGTCCTTCCCAGTTAGGTCTGAACTTTCCTCTTGGATCTGTCGTCGACGACCTTGATTGCTTAAGTACCAAATCACCCTTTCTGATTTTGGTGGGGCGTACTTTCTTGTTGAATGCTCGGGCTAGTCTCTTCGATACAAC
>SKCR01007520.1:0-76953 GCA_019454045.1 Zanthoxylum bungeanum | reverse complement strand
TGGATAAAATGGAAAATGTGATGATTCTTCGTACCTTGAATGATTCCAATAATTCTGCCACTCTGAAAGGTATATACATTGATCGCTCGAGTGGTTGCCATCACATATTACACATCTCCCCATTTCATTCTGATGAGCAAATGTAGTATTGCTTGGTTCTGGCATCCAGTGATAGTTGCTAGGCTGGACAACAGGCCTCAGAAAACCAGACTGTTGCTCCCGGATTTGGGGTGTATCTTTTTCTAGTATAACTCGTAATCTTTCAAAATGTTCCATTTTTCAACCACCTGAAATCAAAAGAAAGAAATAAAAATTACAGATAAAAATAAAGAAAATTAGATACAAGTAAATTAGATAACTTCAAAATTAATAACTCAAGAAAAATAAGTCCCCGGCAACGGTGCCAAAAATTTGACCGGCGTAAACACACACGTATAACGCAAGCGCACGTATCGTTCAAGTAGTATAAAAATATCGATCCCACGAGGACTTAATTCCTACTATTGTTATTAATTGTTGATACTATTTATTTACAAATATCTAATTGAGAGAGAAGGGAATAGATTGCTTGAATGATTTGATTTGTAGATTTACTAAATAAATAAAAAGACAAAAGATAAAAGAAAATACTAAGGAAAATAAAAGACTCAAAGATCTAGGGTTGTGAATCTTTCTAATATCATTAAAAAGATGAAGTGATTATTTTATGTTTGTGTAATAAATCAGTTTACTAACCTGGAATACGAACTTATGTGAAAGCATCTGTCGATGGTCAGACACAAATACTCAGTTTAATCTAATTGAATCATATGTCTATGTCAATTAAATTACCTTGATTCATTAAGTTTAAGTTCCAATCATGGCTACCCCCGCCCGACAGGTATATGTCTATCATGTAAGGAAATCTATTAAAGGTTTATCTATCCTTAAAGAAGATCGTGGGTTGTTGAGTATAAGGTCTGTAAACTTAAAGTCTCTATGTCTAGTTCATTTTAGGTTTATCTATTCAATTGTATTAGTGATCAGTTAATAAAAAGGCATTAAGATTATGACTCAACAAATAACTCTTTAATTACCCAAACTATAATCTAACCCTTTTTAAAACCGGTAATATTAGATTTTATCACAACCCTAGATATTTAATTTAGTTACAACACATAGCTAAAGCTGATATAAACTTAAAAGACATAAAATGAAATTACTGAAAAGTAATAAAAATAAATGCTAAGGTAAAAGGAATTAACTTCTACTATTCACTATTTAGATATCTCCCATAAAATAATATATATAATCTTGTGATATTTTAAATCAACCGTCTGGAATGGCGGTATTCTGATTAAGTCAAATTCAAATATACCAGCCATAAGGCGGAACAGAAATATAAACTTAAACCAACCGTTCAGTATGGCGGTATCCTCATTAAGTCATGTTTAACCAGATTAAATTGAATAACCAACCGACCAGTATGGCGGTATCCTTATTAAGTTAGGTTTTAAATAGTTTATATATTATATTTTAAGGGAGATTAATCTAAATAACAAAAGTAAAAGAATTACATTTTTACCTCAGCATGGAGAAGTTAGCTCTTCATGGATGAATGAAAACTACTATTTATAGAAGAGAATTACTACTACAAACGTAAATAAAACTGAATAAAAGAAACTAAAGAAGAGAACTCTCAATTTATTTATAAGGATTTCAGAGGATGAGGTACATTTGAAAATTAAGAAATCAAACTCAATTTATAGGCAAAAAAATTCAATTCTTTATTATTATTTTTCTGATTTTTATTATTATTATTATTTTTTTTTTTGGATCGCTGAATTTTCGACACGTGGCATGATGGCTAAAAAGAAATGGCTCGTTGAATTTTTGACACGTGGCATGCGGTGCACGTTAGCAGATTGCTTGTGATTATGACACGTGGCATGGTGCACATTAGCAAAGTCAAACTTGGAAACTTTGACTTGTTGACCTGGCGCATATTAGCAGTCTCCGGTGCACGTTAGAGGTCGGGATGACAAGGGTTTCGGTGTCGAGACTCCCAAAATTACCAAAATACCCTTTTTGCCAAATTTCACCAAATTTCACAGTTTTGCTCCAAATCACCTCCAGAATGTCCTGAAACTTTATTTATCTACAAAATAACACAAAACACATCAAAATATTCACAAAACTCAAGAAACTATACAAAATATTAAGTTAAATGAGTGGGAAATAGTGATAGTTTTACCACTCATCAAGCAGCCAACTTGCACTTCCTTAATTTATGGCATTTGCAAATCACCACCGAAAGTAGTTTGTTGTTTCTGGTTGAAGATTACAGCTTGCTGGAAACTTCCTATGGCAGCTGGAATCAATTGGAGGCAATATGCATGACCCATGCAACTCATGCACGTGTCTACTGGTTTTTTTACATGTTTTATATAAAGAAATAAGCATTTGCCATTCTATAACTGCAATGGAATTGATTGGATTAAATTTTGAATTGAATTTTGATTTCAATATCAACCTAATTGGATGCTGCTATTACAGTAAATGAGAGGTCATGAAAAATTAAAGGAAATTTTGGCAAAATCAAGGCTCACACAAGCCTAGTTCGATTAAGGCCATATTTGATTACACAGGACGTGCGAGCGCACATTAGTTTAAGATGGACTAATCCTGAATCGAGCAGTGATTTTCACCCCATACGAGCACGCGTGTAGAGAGAGTCTCTATCCATAGGTTCTTACCACTCCATAATCTAGCAACTATAAATAAGCACTTCTAAGCTTAATTATTTTCTAGATGTGTGATAGCTTTAATTTCCTTTATTTTTTCTTTCTCAATTGGTGTAATTTTTGAGACAAATTCTCATTCACCTTAGTATCATTTTGAGCGTATCAACATACCATTTCGAAGTGCTCACGGAGGAGAATCTGAATTGCTCATGACCTCATCATTCAAATAAGTGGTTTCCACTTAAAAATGTACTTCAATTAGCCAATAATGCTGATATGTTATGCATATTTTCCAACAGTTTGTGCATACTTTGGTCAAAGTAAAATTATTACCCAACACTAAAATGAGTAATTGAAATATAGAATCTGAAATTCACTTTGAATGCAAGTTTGATCAAAGCGAGAATTAGATTCCATGTTCTTAAGATAATTTCAACCTCTCTACCGTGCTTATGGTTCCTAGTTGTCACTTCTAAGATACAATGATCACTTTTTCATGTAGAAACACTCCAAACAAAAAGAATAATATACAAAACTGGAATGGACACTCTTTCTTTATTGAATGTAAATCAAAAAGTTTAAATAAACTTTTGATTCTTAATATTTGTCTAACAAAATTTTTTTTTAACAACTTTAATAGAATATAATGGGATCTTTATTAAAAAAAATGGACAGTTGTCATTGAATGGACACTTTTATGTTTATGATTGTAACCTTCAAAAGAATTATATTTTTTCAATATATCATTTCATTTTTGTCTTTTCCAAAAGACACAAATTAAAAAAATATCTTTACAATAAAATATTCTTTAATTCATGTATCTTTTCAATAATAATATTTCTATTTTAAAGCCATCCCACACTCATAGAAAGTGGATTTCAGGTTTTATGAGAACGAGAATTAGCTAGGGAGATAATGCACAAGCCCTCCAATCAGGAATTTTCATAATTGGCTCTTCCCAAACTTATAAGGACTAACGACACGTATAAAGCAACTTGCACCAGATTATAAAAAAAAATAATTGGCAACAATATATAATCTCTAGCGGGTAAAAAGAGGAACCTGCCAAAAGTTTGGTGTCATAACCCGCCAGATTCTCCATCCCTAAGAATAATAAAATTCTATAATGAAGGCTAAACATAAGAGAAAGAAGAAGTTTGTAGGAAGGCTAGCCTATAAACATGAATAAAAACATCATTTGTAGTAATTTTGGGAAATCAAGCATTTCAAGCCTTCACTTGTAAACAAAGCTTAAGTAATAAAAATAAGTTTTCTTTAAAACATTATTCTCTAGCAATCTTTCTCTCATTTGTTCTTTGCTTTCGCTAGTGAAGGCTAAAGAAGTTCTTGGAATATTCAAGAGTTATCTAGAGAGTTGTGAAAGATGTCCCAAAGGGGCGTAGTTTAGTGGTACAGGACTCAGGATCTCATCTTAAAATCATGTGTTCGAATCCAGAGAGTGCGTTTCTTGTAAGAGTCTGGGACAGCCGATGATTTTACCTGCTTCGCTTAAGCCCGGAAGGGGTGGTTTGGCGGCGGGGTTTCCAATGATTCCAAAAAAAAAAGAGTTCTGAAAGATTCATGGAAATATCTGGAAGGTTCAAGAGTAGTCTAGAATAGTCTAGTGTAGAAGTTCATGGAAGGTTCTAAATACCAGATGGTAAGAAAGCATCTTGATCATGGTCTAAAATGTTACAAGGTAGAGGCAAGTTGTATATATCAATATCTAGACAATTTGTATAAATATCTAGATATTTGGTGGATATTTTTAAACACCTTAAACATCCACCACATCTCTAAATATTAGGAAGGAAATTTCTTGGAGAACAAATCTCCACCACACATTTATAGGGAGGCTAGCCTATAAACAGGAGTAAAAGCATCATTTATAGTACGTTTAGGAAATCAAGCATTCCACGCCTTCTCTTGTAATCAAAGCTTAAGTAATAAAAATAAGTTCTTTTTAAAAACATTCTCTAGCAATCTTTCTCTCATTTGTTCTTTAGCACGTCGAGAGGGTTGAATGACTAAGTACCACAAGGGTCGAGGTGTGGAAATTATAACTCATGACAGTTGATGGAGAAGATGGTTAAAAGGCTCTTAAATGGAGAAGATGGTTAGAGGCTCATTAAATGAGTATTAAGAAAGTTAGGGATGTCATTTTGGTGACACGATTACCAAATTATCAAATGAGTTTTATCATGTCATCTCTTAATCTTCCGTATTTCAATTTGGATCCGCCTAAATTTGACACGATATGAAACTGACATTACACAATTTACCTCCTCTAAATGATAGGTTGGTCACTTATTGAGAAATAAGTTTCTGTTCAATATGAAATTGCAAGCCTGTTCAATTCTATGACAAGGAAGAAGAAGGCTCAGTCATGTTAAGAATACTGACTGAACAGCGGTTAATCCAACTTGAAGAACTTATATAATGTTTATTTTCGTTCTTCTGGAATCCTAACTTTCTCGCAAACATTGACTTCTTATCTATAAGTTAGGGATTCTTGATAAAGCTGTTTAAGCGCTCACTTTAAAGAATGAGTGATGCAAATACTTGTTGTTGGTTTATATAAACACTACTCGAGGGCTGCGAGTGCTTTGTTCTTCATAATGTTATTCAAATGCTATTTTGGCAACTGAACCTCCTCATTAATGATCAACAGACTCAAAAATTATAAAGTAGCATTTAGGAATTAATCGAGTTAAGATTGTATATCCTGACTTGTTGATATTTGAGTTCAGCTGACAGATCTATTCTGCTCTAAATTTTCAAAGATGGGATGTAAGGTTTGTAAAGTGAAAGTTATAGTTGTGATTGGCAATTGCACTGTTATAAAATTAGTGCATGAATTTCAATTTTGAGACAAATCATATTGAATTCTGAAGTTCTTTGCTAATATCATTGGCATATATAATATTGCACTCTCTAGTTTTTTAAAATTTAGTGCAGAGCTGAACTGTCACATAGTACTTGCAATCCCACAAAATCCATAACAGGTATCTAAAAGTTCTTTTTAAAGAAAGACAGATACTGATCCAAATCTAATGACTCCTGTCATGAGTCTGCAATTCTTATGCTTCTTACAAGGTCTATTCATTATTTCACATAATAAAATGCGTTCAGGTGCTAGAAACACAATGACCATACCATCACTGTTTAATATCAAAAATTTCTTAGAACTTTATTTTTATTCAGTTCCACACAATTTCAGACTTAGTACTACACTTATTCATGGTTCAAATAAACTTACACTAGGCTTGACCATGTTGTATTCGCAGGTCATCCAGATAAGATTTTCCCCTAAGCTCACGAGAAAACCGGCCCCTGAAGTACTCTTCAACTGTCAGTCTTCTAAATAATGCAGGTGCCTTTTCAGAGATTAAACTGGATGCTGGATAAACTTCACCATCGTATCTCGGTGAGTAAAATGTGGCAAGGGAAAGTCTTTCTCGTACAGAATTTACAGTTACACGATGCTCAATGCTACGGTATGTCCCATTGGTTATAATCTGCCATGTTAAAGTTTACAAGTTAAAGCACATGCGCTAGCTCATATAAATGCCGAGTTAAGGTAATTTTTCATAATCATTACCTCCAACGAGTCACCAACATTGACAACAAAAGCATTTGGAAGCGGTTGTAACAGGAATCCACTTTCCATCCTTCTTTATCTGGAGTCCTTCTACTTCATTCATTTGCAGCAGAATGGTAAGACCACCGCTATCAGAATGAGGCGTGAGGCCCATAACATTCTCCGGTTGAGGACATGGAGGGGTAAATGTTCATCCGCATTGTTTGCAGTCCATTTTCAAAGAATTCTCTCATTTCTTCATCTTTTATATTTAGAACTTTTCCCATTTTTAATATCAGATTCATGGCTATAGATTTTAACTCCTGTGAGTAAACTTCCAAGGTGTCTCTACAAGAAAAAGAAATGCAATATTAGAAGGTTTAATTTGATATTCTCTTCATTTAAAAATCAAAATCATGTGCAGATAGAGAACCTTAAGGAAAGAGGGAGCTTAGGAAATAAGTGTGGTTTCCTCAGATGGACTGGAAGAGTGTTCACCGCGAACATGTCAGCCCAATCAAGCTTTTGTTCCTCAGATACAACGTAGACTTGTCCAAATCCTTCTATTTCTCCTGGATACTGCCAGTATTTTATCTTCTTCCATGCTTAGATTGAAGAATGTCTGAACCTCTTTCTTACTGTCTCTAGAAACTCTGAGCTCACTCCATGATTTACAAGCTAAAACAATGCAAAATTGGAAACCAGCTACATTATTAATGTTCGTGTCACTAAGACGAAGCAAGGACCTAGGTATTGTCTGGAATCTATCATCCATTTTTCCTCGTCGTTAAGAGAAGCAATTTGGATGAGTGCATAAACCAATAAGGACACCAAATTGTCAAAAATGAGTGCTTATACAGGATATATTAAGCATCCTATACTCAACTTTGTTAAAGGATTTTTATTTAACTTTCAATGTGAGAACACATTTTTCTAGAAAGTAAGCATGATTTTGAATTAGCAATAATCTCAATGTTATTACGTCGAATGTGTCTTCAGATTAGAGCAGAAGTGCAAGATTGACAACAAAACAGAGCAGATTTTAGGGGATCTTACACAATTTACTATGATATATTTTTATACATTCTGACAGAGTGAAGTAAACGAGAGTATGTGAAATTTGTCAAGAAAATCTTTTTCGAATTAGGATTGAGTGCTAATCTTTTCACAACATGCATATTTTAATAGCAATGCATGATTAAAATTCAATTACATTTAAATTATTATTCAATAACTACCAATCATAATTTATAAAAACTCAACATAACTGAATCCAAGTCTATCTTTTTCAAAATTATTATCAACTTGACCTTTAAGAATGAAATAGCTAATCCTAACCTAATTTTTGCCTTTCCCTTGTTCTTTTTGATTGATAGTTTGCCGATTTCATGATTCATGACCACAGACAACTACTTTCACACTAGGAATCAAGTTTTGGAGATAAAATTACTAACTCTAATAAAGGATTTTACCTGGAAAAAACCCCATTCTTTGCAAGCAAAATGGAGCTTAGCTAATTCAGAATCCATTGATTCTTCAGAAAACAAGCTCTGCATGTCAATTACTGGTACCTGTGAAATCAAAGTATCATCAGAAATGATGTGTGAATCTTGATCTGGACGTATGTATCTTGGAGGTACAGCTAACATAGGATTCTTGGTCAACTCATGAACACTAGGTACAAGCAGAGAATCTCCCCACTTGGCCATCTTTTCTTCCACAAATTGCTCTCAAGATTGCTGCAGCTTCATATTGGTTTTAGAACAAGACTGCAGACTAGTTAGTGCAAGGGTGACAAAGTAACTTTCCCAACGAGTCAGCATCTTCTACCTAGCCATTCAATATAATATTTTTTAAGTCAATCAATTATTTGAAGTCCCCATAACTAGACCCGGCCGGCGGTTCGGTTCCGGTTCGGAACCGAACCAAACTAGCCGGTTTCCGGTTCCACACTTAATCGGTTCGGTTCGGTTCAGAGAATTTTTTTTTTTTTGTTGAAAATTAATTAAATAAATGAGATTAATTTTATAAATAAAAAAATTTATTACATTGAAGAGTTTTGAGCTTAAATTTTTAAAAATTTAAGTTGCCTACGTATCCTCCAAGGGTGAGAGGAATCAAAGCTCACGTAATACCATACAAGTTTTAGACATATCCCTTTGTAAATATAATTTTACAATTATCAATCATCATTATCAGTGTATCATCGGCTCCAGTTCGCTTGCACTTGTTGAGAAGCATTATCGAACAAATCTTCAAAATCATCGGGGGCATCTTTTGTTGTCTCAGATCAGCTCGAGTCCAATATCCACACAAAAGCTGTTGCTTTCTAGAGTGCCTGGATGTAATGAAGATCGCCTAACTCCATATTCAATCAAAAATACCTTTCATCATTCTTAAATATTCTGATGCAGTATGTGGGTCATCAAAACACTCTAAATTGCAATAAGTCCTTTTTGCATGGTAAATGATGCATCATCCAATGACAAGGTCACACCCATGTATGAGTTTGTTTGCCAATGGCACTTCCAAATATCAGAACATATTAGAAATACGACCTTCTCTTCTTTAAATAATTTATTTAAAATAATTTTACCATCTTTATATAATTTGAAAATATGACGTTTTGTTGGGTTCGATATTCTACATGTTGGGGTTGGTGCTCAGAGCGCCAATCCGGACCGTATTTATGTCTGATTCATGAATACGAACATCCCCTTATTCCATAATATTACTTATTTATGGTTGCACCTCTTGTTCTTATATACGTATTCGATCTGATTACGATTAGATTGAAACTAAATGTGGTTTAGTGATATGTATATATTAGACAAAGGCCCGATAATATATAATGCAGTACACAGTTACAAAGTTAGTTTGTAATTGACATTGGGAAGTGTCACTGCTATATGTATATTATCAAACATAGTTCCTGGTCAAGATTTGCTAACACGGGTCGGTTAGTCAAATCCGTTGAGACCAGTACATGTCGTATATCGAGACTTGGTCCGATGGTTTATCCCAATGAACCATGAGTCTATGGAGACTCGTATAGACGTGTAGGTGTTTATAGTGGATAAACACTGAACGGCTCACCGAAGATTCTTAATGGATGGTACGCCAACGTCAATAAGAATCTTCTCGGGTTGAGTAGCATAGTGGTCCTTCGACTTGAGACACCACTGTGGATGTATGAGACATCCTCCACACTTAGATGGCAGTCACGTCACCGATCTATTTAGATCAGACCTCCGCCTGTTCGTTGGGTGTGGATCGATCCTCAGGATATCCTGTGTGTGTCAAGATAGGATCCGTCAGTTCTGTGACAGGAGGGATTATACGTATGCAATGACTCCGACCTGTATGATTCAGCTAGTTTATCCGTGATCGTCTATCTACGGAGTGGATAGATTATGCACATGAAATTGGATTTCGTGACGGATCTACCTGAATCTACGGGGGGGGAAGAATGGGGTGACGGATTTTTAGAGAGTCTCAATAATGAAACATACTCGTAGAGCACTAGAGCAACATTTATGAATAATGATGATTATTTATAAATCGTTTAATCGTTAAACGAAAAATACATGCGAACGGGCCGAACCGTCATTTCCTAATTAATGTGTATTTGTATTTAATATATGATATTATTAAATACACATTAATAAATAGTCAAATAAAGGTATTTGACATATATCATCAATATATGTATTTGAGATATTTAAAGTAATATAATACATATTTGATATATTTGTATTTAATTAATTATTTAATTATTTAATTGTTAAATGATAATATAATTAAAATATAAATATATCACCAAATGATAAAGTTAGGAAATGATTATAAGTTGCATTGTTGACTTATACATTAAAGGAAAAGGTTGTCAAATTGATTTTGACTTCTTAAGATATTTGTTCAAAATTGTTTGAAAAATAAAAATATTTTTTCCTTTATTTTCTATAATTTCGGCCAAACACTTATAATATAAGAGTTATATTTTTTCTTAGTTGCATTTGTTGACTTAATATAAATATCTTTAAAGTGTTTAAGATATTGTGTCAAGTTGATTAAATGAAATACAAATGAAATGAAATTAATATTTCTTGTATTGGCCTTTACCAATTTCGGCCAAGGGCTTTTCCAAGCAAGTATATATTGTTTTTCATTTCATTTGGTTATTAACCTAATACACTTTAAAGAAAAACTCCATTAATGGAAGCAAAGGAAGCTTGTGAGAAAGAAAGAGAAATCAAAGAAAAGCTTGGATTTTAGTGAGTTTTCCAACTTGCTATTAGAAAGGAAAATGTTCCTTAGGATCTAGGCTTTAACATATGATGTTCTTAGGTTATTTCTTTCTTTATTCCTTGTGTTTTTGTTGATGGAAGTTTTGATGAAAGTGTTGAGCATGTATGATGAAGGAAGCTTGTGACTATTGTAGTAATAAGTGTTCTTTAAGGTTTTGGAAACCTTGTTGCTAATCTAGAGTTGTTGACCCACTCTTAGATGACCTAGATTTGATCTTGAGTTGTTTCATTGTGTTGAGACTTTGATTGGATGGAAGAAACATGATTAAGTAATTGATTTAACCAATTTGGTCTAATTTGTCCAATTTGAAGAAATTGAAAAATTAGGGTTCATGACCAATTCCAAATTTGGGGATTTTCATATATGTTGTGTATTTGGATGTGTATATGATGCATATAAAGTTTCATGTTCATTGGATTACATCTTGATGTGTTTTGATGCATGAAATGACAAAGTGCACAAAAGGCACACCTTGGAGGTGCATTCGGCCTTGATGAACAAAATTGGGGATTTGGTGCTTTTGGTGTTTTGATGTTTTGAACATGCTAAGTTCATCTTAGAAATGATTTAGAATCATTCAAAATTGATTAGATCAATTTCGGACTAAAATGGACAAAATACCAAAGTAAGGGTAATTTGGTAAATTCACTTAAATATGATTTATTGAATTTTATTTCATAATTTGATTATTGGAATATTAAATAAATATGTTTATTTAATTAATCCGAGAAAAAGTTTTGAAATCGGAAGATACGATCTTCCGCCGCTTCCGCTGCGTTACCGGATATTCCCCCTAAAACCCCTACAAAATGGTATCAGAGCGAGTCTGATTCTAGGCCTCCATAAATGATTAGCTTGTTTTATTCAATGTTTAATCATGTTTTCTTGACTTTATACATGCATGTTATAATCTAATTTGATTAGATTTAGGGTGTATGACACTTAATGGAATATCCCCGCTTAATAAGGTTTTAAAGTAACTAGTATTTGGAATACTTGTTTCTTGGTCCGTCTTGTCAATACGGTTTATAAATATCTTTTCGTTGACTACATCCGAGACCGTGCCTCTGCTGTGAGGATGTAGCTGATAGAAATTTATTTATGCCGAATGTATATTAGATACTAGATAAATTCAAGCGAAAGCGGAATCCTGAACGTGCCCTAGCTGTCAGGGTTACGCAAGTAACTTGAGTTTATCATTGACAAGTTTAACCTTGGTACGTCTCCTTGTGGGCCTGCCTTCGCAGCGACAACGAGAAACGGACCAGGACCGGAACCTCGGAGTCACTAGTGAGTGATTGACAATTAGTTGTCTACCTGTGAATATACGTAGGCGAGACCGTGCCTCTGCTGTGAGTCGAAATATATTCATGGGGTCCTCTTCCCATTATGGAATTCGATTTAATTATTGAATTCTCGTTTTCCGTTGGGGATTACGGCATTACGTAAAATAGTGGGAGGCACTGCTAAGTTTAAAATATTCCATAACTTAGGCAGTGTATGTTTTATGGAAATTGCCGCTTGTTTGTTTCCTTATTCTATGTTTATATAGAATTAAACTTTTATTTACTGCACACATATTATGATATGTTATCTGACTAGACTCTTGGTTGCAGTTATTCTAGAATAGGTTCTAGATACTAATAGACTAGGATATTATTAGATTAGTCTAAACCATCGGGAACTGTTGTTCCGATTTTCTTCAAAAATAAAGATGGTTAATGACTTAGTTTCTAAGTCATGATAGATAATCTAGATAGATATCCCCTTTAGGATATAATACTTTAGAGACAATAATAGTTTCTTATGCAGTAAGAATTGACTTGAATTAGTTCATGTCTCGAGATTCTTGACTGGCATTTAGAAAGCCCTATTAGGTATTTGTTTATCTAGTAATGACGTTTCTAAGCTTTAATTACCTTTAGAGGTAATGTGTCTGACACAATTTGCTAATCAGTTATTTACAATTGTTGTGAATAGTTGAATGCAAATAGTAAAGCTAAAGAAAGGAGATGCGTATATTTGTGTATAGAAAATATCGATTTTCACAATACTACAACTATAGGTATTGGATACCAGATCTCCCGTCTAGTTATTTGAAATATTGGTTAACGATTGTTTTGATATTTGATATCGGAACTTGCGACTATTGGATAGTCACTTGTTCTTTATAAACAATTGTTACATATTTTATAATAACTAGTAGTGTCATTGACGTAGAGATAAACATTAAGAAAATTATTCGGTAAAGTAAATAATTTAGAACGGTGCTTTATGAATTTAATCACTTAAGCATTGGATGCTTAATCCGTATGGTAAAGGATGGTTTGATACTAGATCACACCACACATCCTTATCCATTTAATGAATATTGTATTCAGGAAAGTGATTAAGATCTCGTTTAACCAATGATTGTCATTGGACCACCAAATTATTTAACTGATACATTGGATGTATGTAGTTTTATAAATAATAATTGCTTAAGGTAGTTTTCTTTATTTCGTAACTTAGTTGATGAATTGTCATAACTTAGTTACGTGTTTCTGAAGGAACACATATTGAAAGTCTTGAAAGTATCAAGTACTTTCAATCCGTTCTGATGAAACGTAGATTGAACATTTTTGACTTGTTCAAATATATTCAATCTAAAGGTTTTAGAGAATTCTATCCTCAAAATTCATAACATGTCTTTGAACTGTTCAAAGATCTTTGATACGATCAAACGTATGAATTTAAAGCAATTAGTTCTAAGGTTATTTAGTGAATATGATTCATATTCAATATTGTTCTTCCACGATTCCATCTTGATGGAATTGAGTAGTGGGAGCAATCGAATCTTATATGATTTGATTCGTCTGATATTGAAAGTTACCGAATTAGTTTCAATACTCTTGGGGTTATACTCCAGTAACACTAATTCATCTCTTTAATTAATGTTCCATTATTTTCTACAGTTGCATATATGATATGTATAGGTAGAAAATTTGAATCTTGAAAAGTTTGAGATTTCAATCTTTCTTTTATATAATAGTTATATAATGGAAATTACTTACACCTCGGAGGTATAAGTAAAAGTTTATCGTTTATTCTGTTTAATAGAATATTGTATTCTATTTAATAGAATATCTTTCCTACGATTCTAAGTAATAAAATCGTTTTATTACTTGGTGTGTAACATCAGATGTTAACTATTGTAGAAAAGACTTGACTTATTGAAGTCAAATGTGAGAATGATAAATTATAAATGGAACTACGTAATTAATAAGATGAAACAACCCTTATACATCTTCCGTACAAGTCCAATAGGATAACAGAATCATTCACGAGTATTTGATACTTAATGGTTCCGTTGTTTTCTTATTGAAGAAAAATTATCCTATAACTTATAATGGAAGCGATATTTGATATCGATTCTGGAAGTTCACCATTGAACCTAGATCTAAGATTGTTCATAGCTTACTACGATCAAGTTTTGAACTTGATTACGCTTTCATTATGAATTAGTTCATGATATGTGCTAATTGTTTGCGCAGCGAAAGCAATGTGAGCTTATTAAAGGTTTGACCTTTACAGTATGACAGTGAGAAAAGTTATACTCAGCAATCTATTGTAGATTCTGAGAAAACTTATCTCTAGTCACACTAATTGAACAATTAAAGATATATTGGTTAATGTTGATAATAAACTGTATATTTTAGCTAAAGAATGCAAAGTGGCGTTTTTGGATGACTTATTCAGATAAGAGATCAGTTGTGATTTCCTTATTTGAAGAGTTCATTCTGGAATGGCCCTAGAGTTTGTGTTCTGCTGAGATCGCAGTTTAGTGTGCTAGCTTATAGAGCCTATTGTAGACTCGGATAAGTCTTCCAGAAATATGTGTTCTCTATTTTTGATATCGTCAGATTGTCTGATCTTGTCAAAGTATATAGAATACATATGTGATTAGAAGGGTTAGTGGGAGCGTACATTACTTTCTAGTGTTATATATCTAACGACATTGTCATTATTATAGTAATAATGAGATGTTTATGAGGTAAAAGATTTACCTAAGTCTTCTTTACTCCGTGATAAAAGTGGGAGTAGTCTCTTTTATATACGATATAAAGTTTTATATAAGATATAAAACCAAGAGACTTGTGAGATACTCCTATTAGTCGTACATTAGATATGATCTAATGAAGGACATAACAAGGCTATCTGTATGACAGTTAGTATAACTGTTCGACAGTTATTGTATGTCTTATACATAGTATTCATCTTTCGTAAAGGATGATTCCTTTTTCGAAAGAGATATTGATTAGAATGTCTAAACAATATTATGTATCATTTGATGATGACATAGTGAATACTTTATTATGTGCGATTATCGATGTCGATTTAATCGTAATTGTTACGAGTTATTTTGACATCCTATAGACCATATGATGGATCTTGAAACACGTTCTTTGTGATCTTTGAGATATTAAGAACGAGTTTCTAATTCATGGAGAATATAGTCTGCAACCATTAGGGTCATATTAGTTTTGAGACTAATTATGACGTTAGACAGTCTACGTCATAAAGAGTCACAAAAGATGCAGTGGGAGTGTCACGAAGGATTCTACTATTTAGTGGAATCAAATGCAACTTTTGAAGTATTGACTTATGAAGTTGCATAGTGACCTTTAAATTAGAAGTTTTTGAATTGTTATTGTGCTTGCGGTTGTCTTCATAGTATTTTGGATTTGATCCTTAAATACTTGGACAACTCAGTAGCTGTAGCACAATACTGATGTAGCATCAGAGTCATATTAATGTATAATCTAGATTCTACAAAATATGAATGATGCTGACTATGGGAAACGATGGAGTTTGTTTGACAAACTCAATATGTCATAGCGGACTTGTTTTTTGTTGCCTACCTCTTAAGTACTGGGTGAGCTTTTGAGGGCCATGTGCATACGATGCACATTGAGACGTGTATATGATACCGTGGATTGGCACTAGAGCAAGTGGGAGAAATTGTTGGGGTTGGTGCTCAGAGCGCCAATCCGGACCGTATTTATGTCTGATTCATGAATACGAACATCCCCTTATTCCATAATATTACTTATTTATGGTTTGCACCTCTTGTTCTTATATACGTATTCGATCTGATTACGATTAGATTGAAACTAAATGTGGTTTAGTGATATGTATATATTAGACAAAGGCCCGATAATATATAATGCAGTACACAGTTACAAAGTTAGTTTGTAATTGACATTGGGAAGTGTCACTGCTATATGTATATTATCAAACATAGTTCCTGGTCAAGATTTGCTAACACGGGTCGGTTAGTCAAATCCGTTGAGACCAGTACATGTCGTATATCGAGACTTGGTCCGATGGTTTATCCCAATGAACCATGAGTCTATGGAGACTCGTATAGACGTGTAGGTGTTTATAGTGGATAAACACTGAACGGCTCACCGAAGATTCTTAATGGATGGTACGCCAACGTCAATAAGAATCTTCTCGGGTGAGTAGCATAGTGGCCTTCGACTTGAGACACCACTGTGGATGTATGAGACATCCTCCACACTTAGATGGCAGTCACGTCACCGATAATTTAGATCAGACCTCCGCCTGTTTCGTTGGGTGTGGATCGATCCTCAGGATATCCTGTGTGTGTCAATTAGGATCCGTCAGTTCTGTGACGGAGGGATTATACGTATGCAATGACCTCGACCTGTATGATTCAGCTAGTTTATCCGTGATCGTCATAATCTACGGGTGGATAGATTATGCACATGAAATTGGATTTCGTGACGGATATACCTGAATCTAGAGAGTCTCAATAATGAAACATACTCGTAGAGCACTAGAGCAACATTTATGAATAATGATGATTATTTATAAATCGTTTAATCGTTAAACGAAAAATACATGCGAACGGGCCGAACCGTCATTTCCTAATTAATGTGTATTTGTATTTAATATATGATATTATTAAATACACATTAATAAATAGTCAAATAAAGGTATTTGACATATATCATCAATATATGTATTTGAGATATTTAAAGTAAATATAATACATATATTTGATATATTTGTATTTAATTAATTATTTAATTATTTAATTGTTAAATGATTAATATAATTAAAATATAAATATATCACCAATGATAAAGTTAGGAAATGATTATAAGTTGCAATTGTTGACTTATACATTAAAGGAAAAGGTTGTCAAATTGATTTTGACTTCTTAAGATATTTGTTCAAAAATTGTTTGAAAAATAAAAATATCTTTTTCCTTTATTATTCATAATTTCGGCCAAACACTTTATAAATATAAGAGTTATATTTTTTCTTAGTTGCATTTGTTGACTTAATATAAATATCTTAAAGTGTTTAAGATATTTGTGTCAAGTTGATTAAATGAAATACAAATGAAATGAAATTAATATTCTTGTATTTGCCTTTACCAATTTCGGCCAAGGGCTTCCAAGCATGTATATATTGTTTTCATTTCATTTGGTTATAACCTAATACACTTAAAGAAAAAACTCCATTAATGGAAGCAAAGGAAGCTTGTGAGAAAGAAAGAAGAAATCAAAGAAAGCTTGGATTTTAGTGAGTTTTTCCAACTTGCTATTAGAAAGGAAAATGTTCCTTAGGATCTAGGCTTTAACATATGATGTTCTTAGGTTATTTCTTTCTTTATTCCTGTGTTTTTGTTGATGGAAGTTTTGAGAAAGTGTTAGAGCATGTATGATGAAGGAAGCTTATGGCTATTGTAGTAATAAGTGTTCTTTTATGGTTTTGGAAACCTTGTTGCTAATCTAGAGTTGTTGACCCACTCTTAGATGACCTAGATTTGATCTTGAGTTGTTTCATTGTGTTGAGACTTTGATTGGATGGGGAAGAAACATGATTAAAGTAATTGATTTAACCAATTTGGTCTAATTTGTCCAATTTGAAGAAATTGAAAAATTAGGGTTCATGACCAATTCCAAATTTGGGGATTTTCATATATGTTGTGCATTTGGATGTGTATATGATGCATATAAAGTTTCATGTTCATTGGATTACATCTTGATGTGTTTTGATGCATGAAATGACAAAGTGCACAAAATGGCACACCTTGGAGGTGCATTCGGCCTTGATGAACAAAATTGGGGATTTTGGTTGCTTTTGGTGTTTTGATGTTTTGAACATGCTAAGTTCATCTTAGAAATGATTTAGAATCATTCAAAATTGATTAGATCAATTTCGGACTAAAATGGACAAAATACCAAAGTAAGGGTAATTTGGTAAATTCACCTAAATATGATTTATTGAATTTTATTTCATAATTTGATTATTGGAATATTAAATAAATATGTTTATTTAATTAATCCGAGAAAAAGTTTTGAAATCGGAAGATACGATCTTCCGCCGCTTCCGCTGCGTTACCGGATATTCCCCCTAAAACCCCTACACTACATGCAGCAGGGTTTAAAGCATTATGCACGTAATTAGTAAAATGAAGTTTTTCACCAAAGCTTAAAAAGAAAGATGTGTCATACAAGTTAATTTCGCAAATTCTTCTCTATTTTGTGCATCAGAATATTTAAATAAATCTACACTACTCGTACCTCTACTAGATGATGCGTACCTGGTCATTTGAGTCTGCGTCGTATCAATGCCAAATTCAATCGGATGATGTTTTTCCATGTGCTTGATCATATTGCCGTATCCACCAGAAAATTTATAGATAACCCCACAATAGTTGCAAATTTCTCGTTGTGAACCATCTTCTAGGCGTTCCAAAGTAAAATGAATTTTGAAAATATCCGAGGACCGAGCCTTAACTTCTCTTCTCCGTGATTGTGCACTGACACTAGGGCCGCTCTCTTGGGTTGGCATATTTGACATTATGTTCTCAGATGAGCTTGCCATTTTTCGTTTGAGAAATTAAGAAGAAAAATAAGAAAATTGAATAATTGCGATGCGAATGATAACAAATTAACAACTAAATGAATTGAGATTGAGAATAAGAATATAAGATTATAAGAGAATTGTATTGAAGTAAGATTGAGAATAAGAGAATTATAGAAAATGAGAGAGTTGAGAATTTGGTGTGATGAAATTATGAAAAATGAATCATATTATATAATTTTAGAATTTTTTGATACCAAAAATGCCCCTAAATATAACCGTTTTATTACAGTTATTAGGGGTACATTAGTAATTATATTTTATATAATAAAAATATTTTTATTTTTTAATTTTTTTTTATTTAGGAAGGGAGCGGCTCCCTGCCCCCCCCAACGGCTAGCCGTTCCGGTTCGAGTTTGGGTGGAACCCCAACCGAACCGGTTCGGACCGGTTCGAGTTTGGGTGGAACCCCAACCGAACCGGTCCCCTTCCGGTTCGGTTCCAGAACCGGAACCGGTTGGAACCGGAACCTTCTGGTTCCAACCGGTTCGGTTCTGGTTCCGAACCGGAACCGTGGCGGGTCTACCTATAACATGGAAAAGGATATGAACAATGATATATCTACAAAAAAAATAATAATAATAACACAAAAAATAATATAAAATTATTAAAAGATAAATAATATTAATCAGAAGATAAATAATATCAATCAATTCATTATGCCCACAATATTCACAGGTCTTTTTGAAAAGAGAGTAATATTTTTGTTCTAAAATTATATTAGATTTCACATTTTTTTGGCAATGGAAGTTTATTTATAAATACAAAATTATTTTTTTTGGGTAATAATACATCTTCAATCTTTGTAGCGAGCGATGAATACTAAAAAGTGCATATTTATTATACGATAAGTCAATCATTTTACACTTATAGTTTCACTAATCCCCTTAAATTGACACATTTGTGAAATAATATTGTAAGTTATGCTTTGAGTGTTTTTATTGTGTTATTTTATGTTATTTGATAGGTAAAATACTGCTCGGAAGCTCGACAGGACAAACCAGACTTGAAAAATGGCAAAAATGGAAATTCAGCGTCCGCGTCACGACACGGAAATGACGGCGCTTCGTGACACGCCTAATAAAAGAGACCACTGAACGCTCTATTCGCTCAACACGTGTCCCCAACGTGGCACTTACGTTGCGATGCGTATAGCTTTTTGCGTTGCGACGCGCCGACCAAAATCTGCCTATAAATTGAAGCTTCCAGCAGAAGAAATTTTCATACTTTCTTTCGTGATTCTCTGTAGATCTTGGAGAGAGAGTAGAGGTGTCTTGTTTGTTATTTACTTAAAGTTTATTTGTAATGTCTTTTTCTTTCAGTAATAAAATTACAAGTATGTTAATTACAAAATGAGTAGCTAATTTCTTTTCTACTGGGGTAAGGGTGAAGCTTTTATAAATGAAAACGTAGATTAAACTCGCTTCTATTATAATAAATAAATTGAAATCTAATGATTAAAACTTGTTTTAGATCGATATTAATTATTGACAATCTTTCTACCGCCTTTATGGATGGTTTTATATTTCTATCGCCCATATGGCTGGTTTTATCTTGCTACCACCTATATGAATGGTTTTATACAATTTTGGCATAATTAAGTACCTTGGTAGGACTTGTTATAGACAAACGGTATCACCGCCTTTATGGTTGGTTTTATGTTTTTGGCATACTTAGTACCTTGGCAGGACCCATGATTGACATAAATGACTACCGCCTTTATGGCTGGTTCTTTATATTGGCATAATTAATTCCTGAGATAAATCAATTGGGTAAATGGCAATTTATATATTATAATTAAGTGAGATTTCTAAGTTCAAAGGTTAAAAGTGGATCCCTTAACTCCAGCAGTTCATTTGTTATTGCATTTCAAATCTAAAAGTCACCAACTACTTCAACAAATCAAACTTTTCTTTTTCGCACTGCTCATCATTATATTTTGCTAAATCTCTTCTCTGTGAATCGACCTCGGACTTACCGGATTATTTTATTACTTCGAAACTCTTATACTTGGGAGTAAAAAACCATTTTTTGAGCGTGTCAAGTTTTGACGCCGTTGCTGGGGAAGTATTATTTAGTATATAGAATAATCATTGTAATTAATTTCTTCTTTCTCTACTTTTCTTTTCTTTATTTTTGTTTCCTATCTTGTTTTTATTTAATTTCTGCATCTTATTTTTCTTTTCTTTCCTTGTATTTGTGTTGATCCAAACTGTCCTGATTGATCCTAAATGAATCCTGAATCTAGAAATCCCATATATAGACAAACCTTGTTTCTAATTTTTCTTGGTTTCAGGAAACAAAAAAATCAAGTTAAAAGGTGTTTGTTGTTTATCAAAGATTTTTTTGAACCATCCCCATGTAGAGATGCTCTCATAAAGCTTAACGAAAACATAATTCAAGACATTGGGAAATTTGAACTAGAAATTCAATTGAAATCGGGATTAACAAGGGTTAGAGGAAGTTTTTATATCTAATCACTGCATCTATATTCCCTTATTTGTTCTTTTCATTTTGTCAGTTTAATTTCATTTTTAAGTATTATTTTTGCATATAGTTTGTCTTTAAGTTGCATGAAACACTGGTCTCGAACATCTAGTGGTAGATTAAAAATAGAGTCTTCATCACCTTCATTGTTTATCAAAATGGCTGAAAACCAAATTGAAAATCCACCTGCCCGAGTTATAAACCCAGTTAATCAGGAAGAAAATGAGTCTCAGCATGGAGATCCTAATCATCCTAGGACACTCAGACAATTCATGAATCCCACTAGGACAGAATCACCATCTTGTATTATTTTTCCCTCAAAAGCAGCACATTTCAATTTTAAATCGAGTGTCATCCATAATTTACCCACATTCCACGGTCTAGAATCAAAAAATTCTTATCAGCACATAAGAGAGTTCGAAGAGTTATGTAACACTTGCACATATTAAAATTATAGTATGAATATAATCCGGTTAAAGTTTTTTCCCTTTCCTTTAAAGAATAAAGCTAAACTTTGGCTACAAAACCTTAGGTCAGGATCTATTAGAACATGAGATAATTTACAAGAGCAGTTTCTTAAAAAGTTATTTCCCCCTCACAGGACAAATTCATTTAAGAGAAGAATCACAACATTCACATAAGAGTCGGGGGGAACATTTTACCAATATTGGGAGAGGTATAAAGAGATGTTAAATATTTGTCCACATCAGGGGTTTGAAACATGGAGGTTAGTTGCCCACTTCTACGAGGGTTTAACACCCGAAGGTAGACAAGTAATGGAGATGATGTGTGACGGTGAGTTTAGGGACAAAGATCCCGAAGATGCAATAGATTACTTAGAGTACATAGTAGAGAATACACAACAATGGGATACAATTGGTATATATGAGTCATCTATTAAACCACAGTCATCTGGTAGAGGTATGTTTAACCTTAGGGAAGACCATGACCTTTCTGCTAAGCATGCATCTTTGTCTAAAAAAATTGAGGCTTTAGAAATGGGGAAGAGTTATCATGTCAAGTTAGCTCAGGAAGTCATATGTTAAATCTGTAGTTCAAAATAACATGTCACAAAAGATTTTCTGTCCTTACCAGCCCTAAAAGAATGTCTCCATGACCCATTTAGTTCCATAAACACAATCAATAGACCAAATCCAAACCCATACTCACAGACCTATAATTCTGGTTGGAGAAACCATCCAAACTTCAATTTGAGGAATGATAACCAAGTACAATTCTCACAACAACCTCCCCAGCTTCACCAGAATTTTCGAAATTCCCAGAATTATGCACCATATGTCCCACCACCTAGGAAAACCATTGAAGATAATTTTAATACTGATGAGCGGAAAATATATCACTATTTACCGCCCCTTCAACATAATATTTTGTATTATTTCTTGGGTTTTATGAATATTTTAATATATTTTGTGTTATTTTGTAGATAAATAAGATTTCAGGACTCACTGGAATCAAATCAGGGCCAAAACAGTGAAAAATGAACAAAAAGGGTAAAATCATCATTTCTGCGTCGCGACTGCTAAAATGCACCAGACACGTGTCAACATCAGAGAAACTTTCTATCATACGCACTTGCTAACATGTGTCTGCCACGTGTCAACATCACAACAATCATGCTATCATAAGCCAAACATGTGTCATCATCCTATGCTGCCGACACTACACGTCATTGCTTACGTCAGAGTCACGACGCACACACCTTCACGCGTCGCGACGCCGAGCCAATAATTCAGTCTGCCGATAGCTGTGTGCACGTGTCGAAGATCAACGGTGCATCGTGACACGCAGTACTTCACGCGTCATGGCGCGTGGACCAATTTTTACCTATAAATTGAGGCCGAATTTGTTTCAAAATTTCATACCTTCCTGAAGTTCCTAATAGGGGATTAAGGATTGTATTTTGTTGTTTAGTTTTAGTTAATTTAATTATGTATTTTTATTTTTAGTAGTAGTAGTAGTACTTTCCTAAGGTTCTGAATAAAGATCTAAGGATTTTATTTATTTAATTTTTGCACTTTTAATTATGCACTTTTATTTTCAATAATAGTATTAGTTTATTTAATTTTTATTTCTTTTATGTTTAGTAGTTAATTTTCTGCTGGGGAATGGTGAAACTTTTATTATTATAGTTTAGATTAATCTCCTTTAGTTATAATAAACCTGACTTAATGGGATACCGCCTTTATGGTCGGTTGGACTTAATTAAATTGATTTTAACCTGACTAAACTGGATACTGCCTTTATGGTCAATTGGAATTAATCATAAATCTGACTTAATCAGGAGACCGCCTATAGGGTCATTAGTAATATCACGCAAATTTATATATTATAATGAGAGAGATTTCTAAATTAGAAATAGTAAAGGTAGATTAATCTCACTTATATTATAATATGGAAATTGTAATTTAATAATATAGATTAAAGTTGATACCATCTTAATCGCTGATTTTATTTATGTAACATAATATGACACCGCCTATATGGTCGATCTTTCGGTGACAGATGATTACCTCATATATGACTGGTTTATGGAAAAATAATAACACCGCATTTATGGCTGGTTCAACTTAATTAAATAACACTGACTATTTCTATATTATTATAAAATGAGATTTCTAAAAGTGTATCCTCTAACCCCAATATTTTATTTTTTATTCTAGGGAAGTGATGAAACGAACTATCCATATGCTTAATAATTGATTTAATTATATTATAGGTAATACTTTAGTTTGTTTATTGAATCTTAAGCTTAATGTTTCTTGTTGCCTGATCACCAATAAGATTGATGTGGTAAACTTAAAATGAACTTGGAAAATGGATTTTAGGTTTCAGCCTTAGATTAATTAGCTCACGATCTCCCTTAAGGATAGATAACCCTTAAAAGATTTACTTCCAGGATAGACATATACCTGTCGGGCGGGGGTAGCCACAATTGGAACTTGAACTTAATGAATTCAGGTAACTTGGTTAACATATGAATATAGTTAATTGGGTTATTTGGGTGTTTGGATCTAACCATCAATAAAGGCTTTTGCATATCTTCGTATTCCAGGTTAGCAAACTGGTTTATTACACATATATAAGAGAATCAATTCATCATAAGAATAATATTGTATGGAATCATAACCCTAGATGTTTGTGTCTTTTGTTTACTTTCCTTAGTATTTTCTTGTCTTTTGTGTATTTATTTATTTAGCAAATCTACATTCAACCAATCAATCAAGCAATCATTATCTTTTCCCTTAATTAGATACTTGTAAATAAATATAATCAATAATTAATAACATCAGTAGAAATTAAGTCTTTGTGGGATCAATATTTTTATACTAATTGAGCGATACGTGCGCTTGCGTTACGTGTGTGATTTCACCGATCAAGTATTTGAAATAAGATACAATCATTAATCCCCTATTAGGAACTTCAGGAAGGTATGAAATTTTGAAATGAATTCGGCCTCAATTTATAGGCAAAAATTGGTCCATGCGTCGCGACGCGTGAAGTGCTGCGCGTCGCGATGCCCCATTGATCTTCGACACGTAGCACGCAGCTGTTAGCAGACTGAATTATTGGCTCAGCGTCGCGACATGTGAAGGTGTGCGCGTCATGAATCTGACGTAAGCAATGACGTGTAGTGTTGGCAGCATACGATGATGACACGTGTCCAATGTATAATAACATGATTGTTGTGATGTTGACACATGGCAGCCATATGTTAGCAAGTTTGTCTGATGTTGACATATGTCCGGTATATTTTAGCGGTCGCGACGCAGAAGTGTTGCACGTCGCGACATATAAATTATGATTTTGCCATTTTTGTCTGTTTTTTGATGTTTTGGCCCTGATTTGATTCCAGTGAGTCCTGAAACCTTATTTATGTACAAAATAACACAAAACACATCAAAATATTCATAAAACTCGAGAAATAATACAAAATATTAGGTTAAAGGGCGATAAATAATGATATATTTTCCGCTCATCACACCCAAAGCCTAACATTTTGCTAGTCCTCGAGCAAAACAACAAAATAAAATAAACAAATTTAAAAATAAAATTAAACTAAGCCACTTTCGTAGGGATCACGGTTTCATTTAGCATATGCAACAAGCCTTTAAACCCTCAGATGTCTCTATTGGATGAGTTGTAGTCTCGTGAGGGCTTACAGTGACGATACCCACAAACGTCAAATGCACACAAAAACAAAAGGACAAAAGAAAAGAGAATAAACAAGTTAGTGACTAAACAAATGAAACTTCTTATCCAAATTAAGAATTGTTTTCTTTCTTTCTAAATTATCAAATAAGTAAATTCTCTAATTTTTTTACCATTCTCTATATACAACAACCAATAAGGTATTAATCAAATCATTGTGCCCACAATATTCATAAGTGTAGTTGAAAAGAGAGTAATATTTTTGTCCTAAAGTTATATCAGAATTTATCGGACTCTGATGAGGAACAAGAAGCAAGGCTAAATTTAGGGGAATAGTTAACTAGTATCTTGTTTTTATTTTTCGTTGTGCTGTTGTGTTGTTTTTTTGCTTGGTTTTTAGTCAAAATTTTAAAAAAATTTAAAAAAATATTTAAAAAAAATTGTGTTTTTATGTTAACTTGACTAATTAGGTGGAATTATGTTTGAGATAGTTGTGTAAGGAATTTCCACTCCTGAGATGTATCTCAACCTATTTCGTAACAAGTTAATTTTTTTTATTTCCTTTTGAATTATTTAATTTGTGAATTCTCCATAAAACTGACTAAATTGGATCTTTATATGTTCAATTGACAGGTATTATCAACATGCATGGTAACATACAGCCATGAGTTGTAAGTGAAAAGTTTGTAATATTCAGTGCTCTACATTCTGGCCTCTTATGAAATTTCAATCAGGTCCATGTCATGGGGCTTTCTCGGAAATTCATATTTTTGAAGCCATTCTGATGCAAATTTCGAAAAGTGTTCAACATGAAAGTTGTTCGTCTCGGAAAAACAAGTCTGATGGTTTAAAAAACAGCTCAATTAGATTTTATTTGCTATCTTTATAGCCGAGAAAAGAAACTTTTATGCGTATAACGATAAAAATAGAAATCGCGTAGCCGGTTATCGAAACCACGTGTTTTCCAACACAACGAAACTTCACTTAAAAATATTCCCACCTATTTTCCAATACATAAGGTCTTATTTCCGAATTTCATTCAATTCCAAATTTTAAATTTCAATTTAGAAATCTTCTAGGACGGTTCCGAAAAATATTCGAGATATTACAAGGGGAAATTTAGAGATTTGTTTCCCTTTACTTCCTTTGGCGAATAAAACATTTCATCAATCTGGCAGTTAAACATTTGAGTTGTTGGCGTGATTGTGTTGCAAAAACTCAATGATTCGAAAGAAATAGAGGAGAAAAGGAAATGGTGATGCATAGGAATGAAGGGAAGAAAAGAAGAAAAAAGAAAAATCTAGATTGTTGTTAAATTTATGGTTAGTATAGAAATGGGAAATGAGAAATAGGCCTCAAAACCATCTGTAATATCCAGAAATTCAGAAACTCTTCTGGAAGGATTTTGTATTGCAGATCAGGTCTCGGAATGAGACTATATCAGAGAATAAGAGTTTAAGTGTTGAAATATAGCTCGAAATATTCTAAAATAGAGATTTGATGCATTGAAAATCACGTGACATGAAAGAACCGCTTACGCGATTTATGTATATTATTCTATATGAAGAAAGTTTGTTATTTCAGCTATAAGAATAGCAAACGAACTCTGATTGAGCTGATTCTTGAACCATCAGACTCATTTTTCCAAGCAGAATAATTTTCGTGTTGATCATTTTTCGAATTTGCATCAGAAGGGTTTCAACAATGCGAATTTCTGAGAAAACCCAATGAGAGGGACCTAATTACAATTTTCAGTGGTCATAATGTGATTTTCAGAAACTTTCTTATAAATACCTCATAGTTTTTTGAAATTACGAAAATGTCAAAATTCTCTCATCTCCGCAAAACGCCCTTGTGTCCAAAATTGAAGAAGCTACTGCCAAGCACTGCCGACGGCCGGTTGTCACAATGACACAAGAGGGGCGTCTGGCCACCCTGCGTCCAATGGTGGCCGACAGCGATACCAGAAACGCCGAAAACGGCCGCTGGAGAGAAATAAATGCACGCACATGGGTTTGCCGATCTTGGCTCCTCATTTTATTTCATGACCCGAGCCACCCGCCAAATTGAAGCTCTCGGAGAGTACTACAAGTTGGCAGTGATGGAATTTTTATTCCGTGCATGATTTTATGTGAAACGAGAAGAGAAATAAATGATGAATAGTAGCTCTGATCGGAATTCTCTTGATTCCATCATGTTCGTGGGATTATTTGGAGTCCGTATATGCCCTCGAAATCTCGATGGGGAAAGAGAAATGATAGCATGGACCCTAGGTAAGTACCTCACTGTGATCTTGTCTTATGTAGACAAGGTATGATAGCTAATTGTGTGCTTATATATGTTAGGGTTGGTGCTCGGAGCGCCAATTTTCTTATGTATTTCTCTATAAATACTTATGTAATATTTTATTATGAATAAAATAAATAGTTTCTAATATATAATATCTCTTTGTATATGGTAAAGACGTAATCGAACTTAGAATGATTAGTTATGATACTGTTGCAAAAGCATCGCAACTGACATTGAGTTGTTTCTTGAAGTTGTCATTCTTAGACAGTTCCTGGTCAAGATTTACACTACTAGGTCAGTAAAGTAAACCCATTGAGACTGGTACATGTAGTATACTGGAATCTTGGATTTCAATGGTTTCTCAATGAACCATGAGTGTTGGAGACTCGTATAGACTTGTAGGTGTTTATAGCGGATAAATATTGAATGACTCACCGAAGATTCTTAATAGATGCCATACCAACGTCAATAAGAATCTTCTTAGGTTGAGTAGCATAGTGATTCTTTGACTTGAGATACCACTGTGGATATATAATATATCCTCCACACTTTGATAGCAGTCACGTCACCGACCTATTTAGGTCAGACCTCCGTTTGTCCGTTTAGTGTGGACTGATCCTCATGATATCCTGTGTGTGTCAAGATAGAAACCGTCAGCTATGTGTAAAGCAATATGAATTAGCAATTTGTTAAATACATGGGCCGGTAGTATACTGTAGAAACGAGTCCTAAGTGTTATTAAGAGATTGCTAATAGAAACGTCGACTTGATTATATCTATAGAGATTTGACATTTATATCTATATCTCTGAAATAATCCGGATATTTATGACGGAGGGATTATACGTATGCAATGACCTCGACTTGTATGGTTTAGTGAGTTTATCCGTGTTCGTCATCATTTACGGGTGGGTATATTATGGACATGAATTAGATTTCGTGATGGATATACCTGAACCTGTAGAGTCTCACTAATGAAATATACTCGTAGAGTACTAGAGCAATTTTTATGAATACTATTGATTATTTATAAATCGTTTAACGATTAAACGAAAAATACATACAAATGGACTTTTTGGTCATTTTTTAATTAATGTGTATTTGTATTTAATATATGATTTTATTAAATACACATTAATTAAATATCAAATTATGATATTTTACATATATCATTAATATATGTATTTGAGATATTTAAAGTAAATATAATACATATATTTGTATTTAATTAATTATTTAATTATTAAATTATTAAATGATTAAAGTAATTAAAATATAAATATCTCCCATTATGATAAAGTTTGGAAATGATTATTTAGTGTAAATTGTTGACTTTACATTAAAGGAAAAAGGAAGTCAAATGGCATTTGACTTATTAGATATCTAGTTTATTTCCTAGGCCAAATTCGGCCATACCTTAGAATATATATATGATATATTTTTTCATTTTCTTCACACAATTTCAAGCCTCCAAAAATATAACAAAATAAGGTTGAGAGAAAAAGAGAAAAACAAGAAGCAAACTAAAGAAAGCAAAGGACTTAATAAGTATTTCCACATTTCTATTAGAGGGAAAATTGTTCATTTTATTCTTGGCTATGACATAGTTTGTTCTTAAGTTTTTCTACTCTTTCTTGTTTGTGTTTTTGATGGTTGGAAGCATGGATGATGGGTGTTTGCATGTATGATGTTGAAAGAAAGCTTGTAAGAAGTTAGAAAGCATTCTTTTGGTCATTTGATAATCATGTTGTCATTCTAGAGTTGTTAGGCCACTCATTGATGACCTAGAATTATTCTAGAGTTATTTTAAATTTGTGAGACTTGTTTGGTGTGGTAGAGACTTGATTAAAGTATTGGATTTGCTTAATTAGTGTAATTTGATTAATTTATAAAATTAGGGTTTATACCCTTTCTAAATTTGGGGCTTTTCATATATGTGTTGTGTAATGATGTATATATGATGTATATTTAATTTGGTGTTGATTGGATATCATCTAATGTCGTTTTGAACAAGATTGGACCAAAAAGCACAAGCTGGAAAATTCTAGGTGCTCACGGTAATTTTGGACTTTTGTGGGATTTGAGTTGCAATTTGTATTTTGATGTGTAAGACATGTTTAAATCACTTTTGTTATGATTTGGAATCTCTTAAATTTATATTTGACAATTTAAGGAATAAAATGATCAAAATATAATGTATTGGGGGTTTCTCGGTAATTAAAGAAAAATATGATTTTTAAGTAAAAAAATTAAATTTTTAAGTATTGAGTAATTAAAATAAATAAGTTTATTTTAATTGCCCAAGTAAATTTATTGAAATCAGAAATTTTGATTTTCCGCGTTCCGTTGCATTACCCGGATTTACCCTCTAAACCAATAAAATGGTATCAGAACGAGTCTGATTCTGAACACATGATATGATTATGCCTTTAAATTTCATGTTTAATATAATCTTTACTTTATGCATGCATGCATGTGTTTATTTAATTTGATTAAATAGTGTAAATATTTTTTTACGGAAAATCCCTATTTGTAAATAATATTTTTTTTTATATGTATTTGATGCATGTTACTTGGTCCGTCTTGTCAATACCGCTTATGGATAAATAATATATGACTATATCTGAGAATATGCCAAAACTGTGAGGATATAGCCGGTAGGAATTTATCTATACCAGATATATTTTTGATATTAGGTAAATTGAAGCGAAAGCGGAATCCTGAACGTGCCAAAACTGTCAGGGTTACGCAAGTATCTTGAATTTATCATTGACAAGTTTAACCTTGAAACGCCTCCTTGTGAACGTACCAAAGTTGTCACAATGAGAAACTATCAGGACCACCCATGAGTCACTGGTGAGTGATTGACAATGAGTTGTCTACCTAATGCATATACGTAAGCGAGAACGTGCCAAAGCTATGAGCTGAAATATATTCATGAGGTCCACTTTTCACTATTGTATTTAATTTGATTATTGCTTTTTATGTATTATATTTGAGGATTACAGTTTTGCATGAAATAGTGGGAGGGGCATTTTTAGATTAAAATTCATGATCTATTTAATGCTTATGATATTATATGAAACTGTTTTGTCTGCTAATAGTTTATTCGCTATCTATTTAATAGATCTGCGATGACGGTATCTTCAAATAATCCTTTTGCTCGTATGCTTGATACAAATAAGCTCAAGGGCGTTGATAACTTTGCAGACTGAGATATGGATTTAAGGATTGTCCTCGGATCCGAGAAGTTGGGATATATTTTGGAAGGTCCATTACCCCTTGCTATATCTGAAGATGCATCGCCAGACGAAATTGAGACTTTCCAGAAATGGAAAGATGATGATTTAAGGGTTAAATCATTTATTCTCAGTTCTCTGTCTTCTGAACTGAATAGGCAATATTTTGAGATGCATGATGCTTATAGCAAGATGACACAACTCCGATAATCGTTCATGAACCAAGAAAAAGTCGTGGTTCATAGAGTAGCAATGGAACTGTTCCATTCTAAACTTGACGAGGGACAGGCTTTGAGCACACATATGCTTCATTTGGTCGATTTGATCGAGCAATTGAGGCGCATTGACTTCCCTCTCAATGATACTCTATGACGGAATGTCATACTTGTTCGCTCACATCGTCGTATTGCCAGTTTGTCATGTACTTCAACATGAACGAGATTCACTGCACTTACCATGAGTTGCATATGATGCTTCTTACAGCAGAGGAGGATTTGAAGAAAGGACTGTCGACTCGCCTTCCGAAACCCACTTCACTTTCTGCTTCTTCCCACTCCAAGTCGAATGGGAATAAGACGAAGGGAAATAAGAAGAAATGTTTCAATGTTCCTCCATAGGCTAAGGTAGCGAAGCCCAAGAGAGCTCCTAAAGATAAATGCCATCACTGCCAAAAGGTCGTACACTAGAAGAGGATCTGTCCTGACTACATTGCCCATATCAGGAAGGAAATAGCATCGACATCGGGTACTATTATTTTTTCCGTTATTGATATCTCGTTAGCTTGTGAAGCTGTCACATCTAGTTGGATTTTAGATTCTGCTTGTCCTGTTCATATTTGCAATTCGTTGCAGGTGCTGAAGGAAAGTAGACAGCTGAAATCTAGTGAGATGCAGTTGCGGTTCGGGAGTGGTGACTCTCTGGATATGATTGTAGTTGGCTTATGTGAGATTCCCTTACCCAGTGGGAAACTTTTGTTGCATGACTACTATGTTGTACTGGGATGCGTAGCAAATATTATATCACTTTTTTTATTAGATATAAAGGGCTATCATGTAAATATTAAGAACTTTTCCTTGTGTTTATATGATAGAAATAATATCCAGATCCTTTGCTGTCCAAATGAGCATGGTCATTACATTTTGCACACTTCTCGAGATATTTTGAGTACTAAAATTAATAAATATAAATTATCTGAAATAAATAATAATGAACTTTGGCATATGAGATTATGTCATATAGGCGTGAAACGCCTAACCCAGTTGGTTAGGAATGGTTTGATTCCGGATCTCACTATTGAACCTTATCCAACTTGTGAATCGTGTATTTGGGGTAAAATGACTAAAGCCCCAATTTCGGGTGTTGGACACTGACCCCACTGACTTATTGGAACTCATACATTTTGATGTATCTGGTCCTATGAGTCAGACTGCACACAGTTGTTTTTCATACTTCATTACCTTTATCGATGATGTGTCACGGTACGATTACGTTTATCTCATGAAACATAAATCAGAAACATTTGAAAAGTTCAAAGAATTCTGAAACAAAGTACAAAAATAAACTGGACAATATATTAAATGCCTTTGATCTGATCGAGACGATGAATATATGAGTGGAGAGTTCACTGATTATTTAAAGGAGAATGAGAATCTCGCTCAATATACTCTTTCTGGTACTCCACAACATAATGGAGTGTCAGAGAGGAGAAATCGAAAATAATTGGATATGGTCCAATCTATATTGAGTTTTACAGATTTGCCCAATTACTTTTGGGTTATGCTCTTTTAACTGTCGCACATCTTTTGAATAAGATTCCTTCTAAAGTTGTTCCTATGAATCCGTATGAGATATAGACCAGTAGGAAACTGAATCTTAATTATATTAAGGTTTGGGGTTGTCCTGCATACGTTATGGTAGCTCAGCAGAATAAGCTTTTGCCTCGAGGGAAAAAGTTTAGGTTTATTGGATATCCTTTAAATACGAAAGGATATTTGTTTTATGATACCGAACATCGAAATATGTTCGTAGCTCACTTTGAAAAATTTCTAGAGGTAGAATTTTTGTCTGAATGAGGTAATCATAGCCAGGTTGAACTTGATAAGTACAACCTGATACCAATAAACCAACGAAGGAACCTGAATTTCAAATAGATGAAGAACCTTCGACACACACTCCATAGGTCACAAATGGTATCTTGACCTCATTAAGGCTTGTATTTGATACAAGAAAAGAGTCTTGATGTTCTCTTAGTTGAAGAGACTGACCCTTTTACCAATAGAGAATCAAAGTTGGACATCGACTCCGCAAAGTGGCAAGACGCCATGAAATCTAAGTTAGACTCAATGCATGAGAATCGAGTTTGGGACTTGCTTCCGCTTCCTGAAGGAATTTTTCTTATCGGTTATAAATGGGTTTAAAAAAGGAAGCGCAAACCTGACGAAAAGGTTGAAACCTTTAAGATCCGACAGGTAACTAAAGTTACACGCAGCGACCTGGTGTCGACTACAATTAAATGTTTTCGCCAGTTGCGATGCTAAAGTCTATAAAGATTTTATTGTCTATTGCCGCTTATCATTATTATGAGATTTGGCAAATGGATGTCAAAATAACTTTTCTAAATGGATTTCTTGATGAAGAAATCTATATGGAACAGCCGAAAGGTTTTGCATCCAACCAGAACTCGAGCATGGTATGTAAGTTTAAGAAGTCCATTTATTGACTTAAACAGGCTTCACGATGTTGGAATCTTCGATTCGACGAGATAATCAAATTGTATGGTTTTCTCAAGAATTCATAATAATCATGTGTGTATAAGAAGGCCAGTGGGAGTATGGTGGTATTTTTAATTCTCTATGTTGACGACATTCTAATCGTTGGAAATGATATTGGGGTGATGCAAGGCGTCAAAGCTTACCTTTGTAAGAATTTCTTCATGAAGGACCTGGGTGAAACTTCTTATGTCTTAGGCATAAATCTCTATAGAGATAGAGAAATGAAGCTTATTGGGTTATCTCAATCAACGTATATAGATAAGATCTTAAAACGGTATAATTTTGGTAACTGTAAGACAACAAACATACCGTTCAGACATGGCTTACATCTTTCAAAGAAGATGTGTCCACAAACAGAAGATAAGAAGATTATAATGTCTAATCAGCCTTATACTTCGTGTTTGGATAGCATCATGTATGTCATGTTATGTACTATAACTGATATCAGCTTCACAGTTAGTGTGACCATCAGATATCAGTCCAATCCAGGTAATGACCATTGGATGGCCATTAAACATATCCTCAAATATCTTAAAGGTACTAAGGATAAGTTCATAATATATGGAGGAAATGACCTGCAAGTTAATGGGTATACGGATTCTGATTTCTAATAGGATCCCGATGATAAAAAGTCTACATCAGGGGTCAATAGCTGATTCCACCATAGAGGCAGAATATATTGCAGCTTCCGAAGCTGCAAATGAAGCTGTATGGGTTAGAAACTTTTATTATAGAATTGGGAGTAATCCTAATTATCGAGAATCTGATTCCGTTATACTATGATAATACTGGAGCTATTGCACAAGCAAAGAAACCAAGGGCGCATCAGAAGTCGAAACATGTGGAAAGTAAGTACCACATCAATCGAGAGATTGTGTCGCGAGGGGATATTATCGTGTACAAGGTACCGAGTGAAGATAATATAGCAGACCCGCTTACCAAGGCCATTCCTCTGAAGTTATTTGATAAACATGTGGAGTCTATAGGTATTATATACAATCGATATTGGCACTAGAGCAAGTGTTAGAATTTGTTAGGGTTGGTGCTTTGAGCGCCAATTTTCTTATGTATTTCCCTGTAAATACTTATGTAATATTTTATTATGAATAAAATAAATAATTTCTATTATATAACATCTCTTTATATATGGTAAAGACGTAATTGGCCTTAAAATGATTAGTTATAATACTTTTACAAAAGCGTTGTAACTGATATTGAGTTGTATCTTGTCATTCTTAGACATTTCCTGGTCAAGGTTTACATTACTTGGTCAGTAAAGTAAACTCTTTGAGACTGGTACAAGTCGCATACTGGAATCTTGGATTCCAATGGTTTCTTAATGAACCATGAGTCTTGGAGACTCTTATAGACGTGTAGGTGTTTATAGCGGATAAACACTGAACGGATCATCGAATATTTTTAATAGATGCTACACCAACGTCAACAAGAATATTCTTAGGTTGAGTAGCATAATGATTCTTTGACTTGAGATACCATTGTGGATATATAAGATATCATCCGCACTTTGATGGCAGTCACGTCACCGACCTATTTAGGTCAGACCTCTGCATATCCATGGTGTGGACTGATCCTCAAGATATCATGTATATGCCAAGATAGAATCTATCAACTCTGTGTACAAATCATAGGTATTCAATATGGAATTAGACCGGTTGGAAAAAATAGAGGGAGCACACGACGAGGCCGGGACTAGCCGACGAAGGAACGAAGTAGCAGAGGGAAAAAGAATTGTTAATACAAGTGAGGACGACAGACCCCGGAGGAGGGGCCCCTACAGGGTAAAATCTGTGGTGGTTCAGGAAGACTCCCAAACTGAAGACATGTGGGAGGAAGAAGATGACAAATCGTCACCAAACTCCTCCTATAATAGCCCTCACAATGCCAGGAAAAAAAGGGAAAGAATATGACGAAAGAGCACGGGAAGATACTGGACCTGAGAAGCACCACGCCCAAGACAACAGAAAAAGATGAGATCGCAAGAGGCGGCATGGAACCAAAGACAGAAGCATGAAATCTTGGTTACGGGAGGAGCTAGCCAAATGGGGAGTATTCCCCAATACAGACATAGGAGATGCCCGGGACGGTAGAGATGAGTCCCCCCTCACAGAAGAAATAAAATCAGCAAAATTCCTGAAAAGGTTCCACATGCCGACCATGACGCCCTACAAAGGCCATATGTTTCTTTCCGGCTCGGGTCTGCTCTTGTACCGCCGAGACCGATGTTTCATTCCGGCTCGGGTCTGCTCTTGTACCGCCGAGACCGATGTTTCTTTCCGGCTCGGGTCTGCTCTTGTACCGCCGAGACCGATGTCTCTTTCCGGCTCTGGTCTGCTCTTGTACCGCCGAGATCGATGTTTGTTTCAGCTCGGGGTCGGGTTACGTCCCACCGAGTCGGCTTCTTTGGACTGGGGACGTAACATTCCCCCAGAGCCAAGTCTTTCTTTCAGCTCGGGGTCGGGTTACGTCCCACCGAGTCGTGCTTATTGGCCTGGGGACGGAACATTCCCCCAGAACCAAATATCTCTCTTGGTTCAGGGTCCTCAGGGACATACTCGATGCATAGGATCCGTGAGAAGCATAGCACGGGGAGGGATGATACCCCTGTGGCGATTGCTTACTCCAGTGTTACCGAACATAAGGAGGAATATGCCCTTAATGTGTCGAACACTCTTTGATCCTCACTTACCCGATGTAATGGATCCGTGGGAAAGCATAGCACGGGGAGTGATGAGGCCCCCGTGATGATTGCTAGCTCCAGTGATGCCGGACCTAAGGAGGAATGTGCCCTTAGTATCCCGGACGCTCTTTGATCCATTCATCATTTGGATCCAAGAGAGGCGCAACACGGGGATGCGTTGTGCCCCTGTAGCGTGTGTCTGCTCCAGCGCGGTAAGGAGGAGCCCTCGTGCAATACACAGGCTCCACATTGACCTGACGTATAGAGGATGTGCCCTTACCATTCAAACGCTCTCCTGATCCAAATCGTGGTTCGCCGGGACACTGAATGAAAGATTCAGAATTGTGTTTTGGAGACCTCAGGCAGGACGCTGTTTTGAGGCATCCGTGTTGTTGTTTATACTTGCGAAACGTTTTATTTTGGGACAAGCGCTAAGTCGCCCCCGCCCTTTAATTTTATTTTTCAAAGTTTTGTTTTCGTTTTCCACTGGTCTGGTAGGGGGACGCCAGTTCCGGACTCAGTAGGGCTTCAAAAGGTTGATTCATTTCCCTTCTGAATAAGTCCAACCTGATTAATCTGTTCGAGGCTGGATTCGTTCCGCCGAGGCCACTTGATTAATCGGCTCGGGGTTGGATTCATTCCGCCGAGGCCACTTGACTAATCGGCTCGGGGCTGGATTTTGTTCCGCCGAGGCCACTTTGTTTTTCTCAGCTCGGGGTCGGGGTACGTCCCACCGAGTCAGCCTTCGGACTGGGGACGTAACATTCCCCTAGGTCCAAGTGTCTTTCTCAGCTCGGGGTCGGGGTACATCCCACCGAGTCAGCCCTTCGGACTGGGGACGTAACATTCCCTCAGGTCCAAGTGCCTCTCTTCACTCGGGGTCGGGTTACGTCCCACCGAGTCTACCTCTTTAGACTGGGGACGTAACATTCCCCCAGGTAAAAGTGTCTTTCTCAGCTCGGGGTCGGGGTACGTCCCACCGAGTCAGCCTTCGGACTGTGGATGTAACATTCCCCAAGTCCAAGTGCCTCTCTTCATTCGGGGTCGGGTTGCGTCCCACCGAGTCAGCCATTCGGACTTGGGATGTAACATTCCCCCAGGTCCAAGTGCTTTTCTCAGCTCGGGGTTGGGGTACGACCCACCGAGTCAGCCCTTCGGACTGGGGACGTAACATTCCCCCAGGTCCAAGTGCCTCTCTTCATTCGGGGTCGGGTTACGTCCCACCGAGTCAGCCCTTCGGATTAGGGATGTAACATTCCCCCAGGTCCAAGTGCTTTTCTCAGCTCGGGGTACGTCCCACCGAGTCAGCCCTTCGGACTGGGGACGTAACATTCCCCCAGGTACAAGTGCCTCTCTTCACTCGGGGTCGGGTTACGTCCCACCGAGTCTACCTCTTTGGACTGGGTACGTCACATTCCCCCAGGTCCAAGTGTATTTCTCAGCTCGGGGTCGGGGTACGTCCCACCGAGTCAGCCCTTCGGACTGGGGACGTGACATTCCCCCAGGTCCAAGTGCCTCTCTTCATTCGGGGTCGGGTTACGTCCCACCGAATCAGCCATTCGGACTGGAGACATAACATTCCCCCAGGTCCAAGTGCCTCTCTTCATTCGGGGTCGGGTTACGTCCCACCGAATCAGCCATTCGGACTGGAGACATAACATTCCCCCAGGTCCAAGTGCCTCTCTTCGTTCGGGGTCGAGTTGCGTCCTACCGAGTCAGTCCTTCGGACTGAGGACGTAACATTCCCCCATATCCGAGCATCTCTCACAGCTCGAGACAGGATCACATGCCACCGAGCACATCATCGCTAGCTCAGAGGCAAAATTTTCTCCTCACAATCAAGATTGGATCAGTCAGGGGTCAGGACCTCTAAATCTCTGGTACAGATATTACAGAGGAGGAGTCATTCTTAGTTTGGACAACAAGAGGAACTTCATCTCCTGATGGAACGACCCAAGTAAGCAATTTGCTTTGAGGTGGAGAATCGTTCTGAATAGGATCAACATCTCCAATAACCGAGGATATGAAGATAGAAACAGAAGACTTAGTTGATGGCGAAGGCAATTTCTCTGTGATTTCTGGAGCGACCACCAGCAAGGCGATCAGCACACCATCTTTATATAGTTCCCGGCACCAACTTGCATACTCGTTGGAACCGAGAACTAGGGGACAGATGTTGATGGTGTTTTCAGGCACTATGTTATTTAAGCAGCACGACAGAGGTAAAAAAGGTAATTCACTTCTCAGTCAAGACTATTGATGCCGACCTGACCACTAAAGAGTCAACAGTAAGAGGCCGGGAACTTTACGGTTAGTGACCGAGCACTTGAGTTCAAGATGACGGGGCAATTATCAGGTCGACAGCAGCATTCTCAGTACAAAAGACTATTATGACCGACCACATGAAGACCGAGCATATAGCAAGACATGTTCGGGAAAATAAGGCATTCTATCCATACAAGATAAGATAATAAGTTATCCTACTTTCATGGGGTAAACTAGTAAGTCAATGTCCTAGTATGATAAAGAAAGTAAAGGTAGTTTTGACTAGGAATCCTTATGGGAAAATGAAATAGTTTCAACTAGGAAATTCTTATAGGAGAAGGAATCTGATTTCTGTACTATTATAAATAGGAGGGCAGAGTATGTGTAAAGGGCATCAAAAAAAGAAGGGATCTGAATCTTCAAGCTCTGACTTGTAGAAAACAAAAAGAGACCCGAAAAGAGTGTTTAAGTAATAAAAGTATCATCTTGTTTGTGTCCGTGGACGTAGGTCGGATCCAAATCCACCGAACCACGTTAAATCTCCTTGTTGATTGGTGTGTTTATCTGTTTTTTGCTAAGTTTGCCTTTGGTCACCCATAACCAAACAAATTCACTATTGAGGGAGGATTAGTCTCGGAAGTGATATTCCCATATTGCCCCTGAGACCAAAATCAGCCGTCAACATACCTATTTATAAATACATATTGTTATTAGTAGTTAAGATTGTTGAGATTTTTAATATTATAATACTCTAGTATTACATAGAGAAGAACTTGTGTTGTAATCTCATTAATTGTTAATGGATGTTTATATCGGACTACGGTCCCGTGATTTTTCTCAAATTAGGATTTTCACATAAAATATCAGTGTCTCATTTTGTTGTTTGATTGTGTTTATTTAATACCTTAATTGTGATTATTTAATTTCTGGTAATTTATTTTGGGGAACACATCGTTTTAATCACATAAAGCGAGAGAATTATTTTCGTTTGATCGTTATAATGAATCCATTTTCCAACAATATATGTGACTCCCCCACCAATAATGGTGGTTGACCAAAAAAATAATGAAAACATTTAAACTTACGTGACTAATAATATACTAGTACAATATCGTTAAAAGTTGAGCAAAAGCAAAATGAATGGAGAAACTTTTCCATTTTATTTAGTTTTTATTTAAATGAGGCTCTTTTCGACTGATCATTCTAGTGGATATAAGTATTGCAAAAAAAAATAAATAAATAAATAAAATTAAATTAAATAAAAATGATTTATACAAAATGATGGTAAAATAGTACTTAAAACTATGTAGTTTTGAGTATTAAAAAAATTATAAAAAAAATAATAATAATCAAAATCACGTAGTTTATATGCTATTCTGCTATTATTTTATCATCTTCGTATACAAATATCATTACTCATAAAAAAAAAAAAAAAAAAAAATACTGACAATGCCTTCAATCAGTATGATGTGTGTTAAGTGGACATTTGAATGATTTAGTAACTGATGTTTTATAATTCGGCTGGCTATAAATGTGCTCTGCAACTCAATCATCTCCTTTAAAAAAATTTGAAAAATATAATAAATAGTAACTTAGTAAGAATTGGTGTTTGATGTGAGTTTTTTTTTTAATTCAATCCTAAAGAGGAATAGTAATATTTAGTCCCCTTAATCTCACCATCTCCCACTTTTTAATTAAGAGAAATTATCATTTCTCCATCTGATAAATAATATAAATATCATTTATCAAGAAACTTTTAAAATTGTTCTCTTTTCACCTGTAATTTGAAGATTGTTCATTTTTCCACTTGATAAAATGAAAAAATGAATAAATTATCCATTTAATTTGGAGAAAATTATCAATTTTCCATAAATTTGAAACTTCAGGTAAAAAAAGAACACTTTCAAAGTTTTTGTGATAAACGGTACTTGCTCTATTTATCAGGTAGAAAAATGATAATTTCTCTTTAATTAATTCTATTTGTTTCCAAATTTACCCTAATTAAAAATAATAAATATTTTTATTTTTGATTCTCATCCCCCTCTCTTTATTTCCTCCATAACTGCAGCTTCTTTGCCTATGAATGTTGGAGAACCTAATCAGCAAAGACATTATTTTCAATCTTGCATACATATCAAAATTCAAAACTATTCTTTTTAACCGTTCTTTTTAATCCTGTATACATATCAAAATTCAAAAACATATTATTTTCTAAGAATTGTGTACATGATTTTGTGATCTAAAATTTTGAACAAGGAGACATGGGTACTTGTAGATTAAGATACGACATTCTAGCGGCTGTGATTGGCCATATAATTTATAAGTAAAAAAGGACTAGACTCGTGTACAGTTCACACAAGCGGTTGATCGGGACATCCAAATTAATATCAAAATGAGATGTCATAAATTTAAGAAAATTTAATACCTAATATTATGAGAAATTAAAAAAAATATCACTCTTTTATTAATAGGGGCTACATATTTTAAAAACTCTTCTAAAAACTCAAGACATTGGCTGACAAAGAGCCTTCTTTGACGGTACATACATCTCATCTTTTCTTACGTAACAGTGAGATTTTGTTGCTTACAATTTTGTTGAATTTATTGAGTTGGTCCCCAATATTCATCGTTAAAGAGGCTTAATTATAAAGGAAAATACAGGTTTTACTGAGAGAGAATATGAGAGAGAAAAAATAAAAATTGTTTTGTTATTTTTTTGTTATTTTTTTTAATAAGGATATATTAAAAATAAATATGGTTAAGAGAAATAAATTGAAGACCCTTAAAGAAAAGCCCATCTCTCTCCCGGCCCAATAAAAAAATAGATGGGCAATCATCCCATCTTTGGCCCATATAAATGTAGCCCGAATCCTGACATAAAGCTGGCCATTTTTCCCCGCGTTATTTGTCAACAAGCAGCATCAAGCTGCAAGGAATTTATTTACTATTTTAAGATTCTGTTTGATTGATCACATTTTTTCTATTATAATTAGGTGAAGGATGCTGACCTGTGGGAAAATAATAATGTAACAAATGGAAGAGTTTTCTGGTAACCTAATTTAAAAAGCTGTACTGTTGTTGAATTGAGAAAAGCCAAAATTTTGAGGGTCGAAAAGATGGCAAAGCTTGGAGGTTCTATGCTTGTGCCTTGTGTTCAAGAGTTGGCCAAGAATCCTATTAAAGATGTCCCTTCCAGATACATTCGTCCGGATCAAGAAGCACCTGTCATTTCTGATGATGCTTTAATTTCAGAGTTCCCTGTTATTGACATGCAGAGCTTGTGTTCTGAAGAATCGATGGATTCGGAGTTAGCCAAGCTCCACTTCGCTTGCAAAGAATGGGGATTTTTCCAGGTGACAATGTATTTTTTATTTTTATTTTTATTTTTCTGGAGCCAGACAGACATCTTTTTCATTTTACAATATGACTTCACTTTGGATTCAGTTAAAGCATGAAAAACTAGGTACCTATACTGATTGGCTTATGATTTCTGCTTCTGAAATATCAAGATGGTTATTTCTGACTTTTTTGTTCAAATATTATGAGACAGGAGAGCAAAATATCCTGTGGATGACATGCTTCGTTACTTCACATATCCAATACATGGATTAAGTTAAATTATGGAAAAGAATCCCTAGTAATATTTTTCCAGATCTGTATACTAGTTTGGTAGCTTGAAGAAAACATGTTTTTAGTCCAACTTTATAAAGATATAACATAACAGAGGGAGAAGTACAGCGCTATCTATGGGTTTGATAAATTTGTCAAATGGAAACTCTTTTACTTTAAAAAATGATCATCGAGTGTCGCCGTCATTTTTCTGGTTAGAAATTATTTAAGAACCCTGAAAAATATACTCAGAATTGTGGTCAGTCAAGATTTTCTTACTGTTGCATGTTTTTGCCAATTCACAGTGTTACTAAACTTATATAGACATTCTAGGTGACCCTCCTTTTTAAGTTTTAACAGTTGGCAATTCATCTTTCCTGTGTTGTTTCAGTTGGTAAATCATGGAGTTTGCTCATCATTACTAGATAAAGTAAAGAAAGAGATTCAGGAATTTTTCAATCTCAGCATTGAAGAGAAGAAAAAATATTGGCAGTATCCGGGAGAAGTGGAAGGGTTTGGACAAGCCTTTGTTGTGTCGGAGGAACAAAAGCTTGATTGGGGTGACATTTTCTTCATGACAATCCTTCCTGTCCATCTGAGGAAACCACACTTGTTTCCTATGCTCCCGCCTTCCTTCAGGTTCTCTCTCTCTGTTCTGTTGAGTGTTTGTGTACTGCGATAACCATATCATAATATTATAATAAAAAATTTAGGACCTTTGATCATTAAGTTATTTAGGGACTGTAATAAAAAAACCCAGGGGTCAGTTGGACATGTGCATTGATTGCTGGCAATACATTTTACTTTTTAACTACCAATGACCTACTAGTACATGGGTACCTTCCTTTTTGCATGTAGGGATACTTTGGAAGTTTACTCTATGGAAGTAAAAGCTCTAGCAATGACTCTAGTATTGAAAATGGCAAAAGTTTTAAACATCATGGATGAAGAAATGAAAGAACTATTTGAAAATGGAATGCAATCATTGAGGATGAACTATTACCCTCCATGTCCTGAGCCAGAGAAGGTTATGGGCCTCACACCTCATTCAGATGGTTCTGCTCTTACCATTCTCCTACAAATCAGTGAAGTAGAAGGTCTCCAGATCAAGAAAGATGGAAAATGGTTTCCAGTTAAACCACTACCAAATGCTTTTGTTGTCAACATTGGAGACATGTTGGAGGTAATAATCAAATTTAAGTAGAACAATATAAGAAGCCGGTTTTTAAGGACGAATTCTACTTTATAACAGCCAACTCACACGACTTTTATGAATTTTGTTGGCAGGTAATAACCAACGGAGTATACCCTAGCATTGAGCATCGTGCAACAGTAAATACTATGCTAGAAAGACTCTCCATTGCCGCATTTCATACAGTGAAATATGATGGTGAATTGGGTCCGGCATCCAATTTGATCACTGAGAAAACACCAGCATTGTTCAGAACAGCGACTGTTGAAGATTTCCTCAAGGCCCTTTTCTCTCAAGAGCTTCGTGAAAAATCTCATCTGGATTTCATGAGACTAAAACATGGCCAAGGCCAGGGTTAGTTATTTTATTTTAAGCTATGGAAGGGTGCAAAATCTAGTACAAAACTTCAAAGGACGTATGAGTGCTCCTAAAACTGTGTAAATATTAAAATAGGAGATATTTTATAAAAAACAATAATACTGTTGATGGTGTTTTCAGGCACTATATTATTTAAGCAGCACGACAGGGGTAAAAAAGGTAATCACTTCTCAGTCAAGACTATTGATGCTGACCCGATCACTAAAGAGTCAACAGTAAGAGGCCGGGAACTTTACGGTTAGTGACCGAGCACTTGAGTTCAAGATGACCGGGCAATTATCAGGTCGACAGCAGCATTCTCAGTACAAAAGACTATTATGACCGACCACATGAAGACCGAGCATATGGCAAGACATGTTCGGGAAAATAAGGCATTATATCCATACAAGATAAGATAATAAGTTATCCTACTTTCATTGGGTAAACTAGTAAGTCAATGTCCTAGTATGATAAAGAAAGTAAAGGTAGTTTTGACTAGGAATCCTTATGGGAAAAGGGAATAGTTTCAACTAGGAAATTCTAATAGGAGAAGGAATCTGATTTCTGTACTATTAAAAATAGGAGGGCAGAGTATGTGTAAATGGCATCAAAAAAAGAAGGGATTGAATCTTCAAGCTCTGACTTGTAGAAAACAAAAAGAGACCCGAAAAGAGTTTTTAAGTAATAAAAGTATCATCTTGTTGTGTCTGTGGACGTAGGTCGGATCCAAATCCACCGAACCACGTTAAATCTCCTTGTTGATTGGTGTGTTTATCTGTTTTTTGCTAAGTTTGCCTTTGGTCACCCATAACCAAACAAATTCACAATTGAGGGAGGATTAGTCTCGGGAGTGATATTCCCATATTGCCCTGAGACCAAAATCAGCCGTCAACAGTTGGCGATCGTCTGTGGGAAACTGGACAAAAAGCAACTCGTGTAGTAAGACAATGGTGGAAGGCGGAAACCACCAATCATCAGGAAACTCAGCCGCAGATTGGATGGAGAAGATCGAGGAGAACCTAAGGAAAAAAAAAGAAGGAAAATCAAACCTTGCTAAAAACCATAGTAGACCGGTTGGAAAAAATAGAGGGAGCACACGACGAGGCCGGGACTAGCCGACGAAGGAACGAAGTAGCAGAGGGAAAAAGAATTGTTAATACAAGTGAGGATGACAGACCCCGGAGGAGGGGCCCCTACAGGGTAAAATCTATGGTGGTTCAGGAAGACTCCCAAACTGAAGACATGTGGGAGGAAGAAGATGACAAATCGTCACCAAACTCCTCCTATAATAGCCCTCACAATGCCAGGAAAAAAGGGAAAGAATATGACGAAAGAGCACGGGAAGATACTGGACCTGAGAAGCACCACGCCCAAGACAACAGAAAAAGAAGAGATCGCAAGAGGCGGCATGGAACCAAAGACAGAAGCATGAAATCTTGGTTACGGGAGGAGCTAGCCAAATGGGGAGTATTCCCCAATACAGACATAGAAGATGCCCGGGACGGTAGAGATGAGTCCCCCATCACAGAAGAAATAAAATCAGCAAAATTCCCGAAAAGGTTCCACATGCCGACTATGACGCCCTACAAAGGCCATATGTTTCTTTCCGGCTCGGGTCTGCTCTTGTACCGCCGAGACCGATGTTTCTTTCTGGCTCGGGTCTGCTCTTGTACCGCCGAGACCGATGTTTCTTTCCGGCTCGGGTCTGCTCTTGTACCGCCGAGACCGATGTCTCTTTCCGGCTCTGGTCTGCTCTTGTACCGCCGAGATCGATGTTTGTTTCAGCTCGGGGTCGGGTTACGTCCCACCGAGTCGGCTTCTTTGGACTGGGGACGTAACATTCCCCCAGAGCCAAGTCTTTCTTTCAGCTCGGGGTCGGGTTACGTCCCACCGAGTCGTGCTTATTGGCCTGGGGACGAAACATTCCCCCAGAACCAAATATCTCTCTTGGCTTAGGGTCCTCAGGGATATACTCGATGCATAGGATCCGTGAGAAGCATAGCACGGGGAGGGATGATACCCCCGTGGCGATTGCTTACTCCAGTGTTACCGAACATAAGGAGGAATATGCCCTTAATGTGTCGAACACTCTTTGATCCTCACTTACCCGATGTAATGGATCCGTGGGAAAGCATAGCACGAGGAGTGATGAGGCCCCCGTGACGATTGCTAGCTCCAGTGATGCCGGACCTAAGGAGGAATGTGCCCTTAGTATCCCGGACGCTCTTTGATCCATTCATCATTTGGATCCAAGAGAGGCGCAACACGGGGATGCGTTGTGCCCCTGTAGCGTGTGTCTGCTCCAGCGCGGTAAGGAGGAGCCCTCGTGCAATACACAGGCTCCACAGTGACCTGACATATAGAGGATGTGCCCTTACCATTCAAACGCTCTCCTGATCCAAATCCTGGTTCGCCGGGACACTGAATTGAAAGATTCAGAATTGTGTTTTGGAGACCTCGGGCAGGACGCTGTTTTGAGGCATCCGTGTGTTGTTTATACTTGCGAAACGTTTTATTTTGGGACAAGCGCTAAGTCGCCCCCGCCCTTTAATTTTATTTTTCAAAGTTTTGTTTTCGTTTTCCACTGGTCTGGTAGGGGGACGCCAGTTCCGGACTCAGTAGGGCTTCAAAAGGTTGATTCATTTCCCTTCTGAATAAGTCCAACCTGATTAATCTGTTCGAGGCTGGATTCGTTCCGCCGAGGCCACTTGATTAATCGGCTCGGGGTTGGATTTTGTTCCGCCGAGGCCACTTTATTTTTCTCAGCTCGGGGTCGGGGTACGTCCCACCGAGTCAGCCCTTCGGACTGGGGACGTAACATTCCCCTAGGTCCAAGTGTCTTTCTCAGCTCGGGGTCAGGGTACGTCCCACCGAGTCAGCCCTTCGGACTGGGGACGTAACATTCCCTCAGGTCCAAGTGCCTCTCTTCACTCGGGGTCGGGTTACGTCCCACCGAGTCTACCTCTTTAGACTGGGGACGTAACATTCCCCCAGGTAAAAGTGTCTTTCTCAGCTCGGGGTCGGGGTACGTCCCACCGAGTCAGCCCTTCGGACTGAGTATGTAACATTCCCCCAGGTCCAAGTGCCTCTCTTCATTCGGGGTCGGGTTGCGTCCCACCGAGTCAGCCCTTCGGACTGGGGACGTAACATTCCCCCAGGTCCAAGTGCTTTTCTCAGCTCGGGGTTGGGGTACGACCCACCGAGTCAGCCCTTCGGACTGGGGACGTAACATTCCCCCATGTCCAAGTGCCTCTCTTCATTCGGGGTCGGGTTACGTCCCACCGAGTCAGCCCTTCGGACTGGGGATGTAACATTCCCCCAGGTCCAAGTGCTTTTCTCAGCTCGGGGTACGTCCCACCGAGTCAGCCCTTCGGACTGGGGACATAACATTCCCTCAGGTCCAAGTGCCTCTCTTCACTCGGGGTCGGGTTACGTCCCACCGAGTCTACCTCTTTAGACTGGGGACGTAACATTCCCCCAGGTAAAAGTGTCTTTCTCAGCTCGGGGTCGGGGTACGTCCCACCGAGTCAGCCCTTCGGACTGGGGACGTGACATTCCCCCAGGTCCAAGTGCGTCTCTTCATTCGGGGTCGGGTTACGTCCCACCGAATCAGCCATTCGGACTAGAGACATAACATTCCCCCAGGTCCAAGTGCCTCTCTTCATTCGGGGTCGGGTTACGTCCCACCGAATCAGCCATTCGGACTGGAGACATAACATTCCCCCAGGTCCAAGTGCCTCTCTTCATTCGGGGTCGAGTTGCGTCCCACCGAGTCAGTCCTTCGGACTGAGGACGTAACATTCCCCCATATCCGAGCATCTCTCACAGCTCGAGACAGGATCACATGCCACCGAGCACATCATCGCTAGCTCAGAGGCAAAATTTTCTCCTCACAATCAAGATTGGATCAGTCAGGGGTCAGGACCTCTAAATCTCTGGTACATATATTACAGAGGAGGAGTCATTCTTAGTTTGGACAACAAGAGGAACTTCATCTCCTGATGGAACGACCCAAGTAAGCAATTGCTTTGAGGTGGAGAATCGTTCTGAATAGGATCAACATCTCCAATAACCGAGGATATGAAGATAGAAACAGAAGACTTAGTTGATGGCGAAGGCAATTTTTCTGTGATTTATGGAGCGACCACCAGCAAGGCGATCAGCACACCATCTTTATATAGTTCCCGGCACCAACTTGCATACTCGTTGGAACCGAGAACTAGGGGATAGATGTTGATGGTGTTTTCAGGCACTATGTTATTTAAGCAGCACGACAGAGGTAAAAAAGGTAATTCACTTCTCAGTCAAGACTATTGATGCTGACCCGACCACTAAAGAGTCAACAGTAAGAGGCCGGGAACTTTACGGTTAGTGACCGAGCACTTGAGTTCAAGATGACCGGGCAATTATCAGGTCGACAGCAGCATTCTCAGTACAAAAGACTATTATGACCGACCACATGAAGACCGAGCATATGGCAAGACATGTTCGGGAAAATAAGGCATTCTATCCATACAAGATAAGATAATAAGTTATCCTACTTTCATGGGGTAAACTAGTAAGTCAATGTCCTAGTATGATAAAGAAAGTAAAGGTAGTTTTGACTAGGAATCCTTATGGGAAAATGGAATAGTTTCAACTAGGAAATTCTTATAGGAGAAGGAATCTGATTTCTGTACTATTATAAATATGAGGGCAGAGTATGTGTAAAGGGCATCAAAAAAAGAAGGGATTTGAATCTTCAAGCTCTGACTTGTAGAAAACAAAAAGAGACCCGAAAAGAGTGTTTAAGTAATAAAAGTATCATCTTGTTTGTGTCCGTGGACGTAGGTCGGATCCAAATCCACCGAACCACGTTAAATCTCCTTGTTGATTGGTGTGTTTATCTGTTTTTTGCTAAGTTTGCCTTTGGTCCCCCATAACCAAACAAATTCACTATTGAGGGAGGATTAGTCTCGGGAGTGATATTCCCATATTGCCCCTGAGACCAAAATCAGCCGTCAACAAATACTTATGCAATGAGTAATCCCATGGTCATCACTCATCATGTTGTTTATGCCTTGATGTAAATTAGATTACATGAAACAAATAAGGAGAACGTGTAAAAAAAAAAGGTATTGCAAAGTACAAACGTGTAACTTTGATTATGATTATGTATTTAACGGGTGTGGTTTGGTGATGTGGAGTTCAAGATTTGATTTTTAGGTTTTGTGTTCCAAATTCAAGAGGTGCGTTTTTTATAAGAGCCTAGGGCAGCCGTCAATTTTAACTATTTCGTTTAAGCCCGAGTTGAGAGATTTGGCGGTATGATTTTCAACGTTTTTTTTTTTTTAAAAAAAAAAAACTTTGTTATACATGAATGATAGGGAGACTAAATAAAATATTAAATGATATTAAAATCACCATCAAAATTATTTTTATTTCCCAATAATTTATTTAATGAAATTAAATAAACAACAAAATAAATTATATGAATCAAGTAGAATCTGTGCTAGTAAAAGGATCCACGATGACAGATCTACGGACTGTCTATAGAAAATCAAGACTTCCACAATAAATGGTAAAAGTATAAAAATTAAATAGACAATAAAATAAATTATGGGGTTAAGTAGAATCTGTTTCAGTCAATATAGATCCATGACGACAGATCCAATGACTGTCTACAGAGAGTCAAAACTTCATCATAAATAATAAAAGAGCAGAAATTAAATATACATGAAATAAAATAAATTATGTGGTTCAAAGATTGTATGTGCTAGTCAATATAGATCTACGATGGCAGATCTAGAGACTGTCTACAGAAAGTCAACTCTCATATAACAATAAATAATAAAAATGTAATAGATAAATAAAAATATAAATTATGGGGTTCAAGAATTATCTATGCCAGTCAATATAGATCTACGACAGAAGATCCATGGACTGCTTACAGAGAGTCAAGCATAAAAATGAGAAATAATAAAATACAAATATTTATTGGGAGATAACTCAATCCATATTTATAACATAAGTAAGAATTATTTATATTTTTTGTTAGGGTTGGTGCTCGGAGTGCCAATCCGGATCGTATTTATGTATGATTCATTAATACGAGTAATTTCATTTTCCATAATATTACTTATTTAATGATAGCACCTCTTGTCTTTTATACACATATTCGATCTTATTGTGATTAGATATATAATTACGATTAGATTGAAACTAAATCTGATTTAGTGATACGTGTATATTAGACAAAGACCCTAGGACTTATAATGTAGTGCACAATTACAACATAGTTTGTAATTGACATTAGTCATTTAATAATTATTGTGTATTTGTATTTGATACATAATTTGATTAGATACACATTAATTAATTGTCAAATGAGACTTTGACACATGCCATAAATATATATATTTGTTATTAATTTAATGTAAAAAAAAATACATATAAAATAATAATTATATTAATTAATTATTTAGATATTTAATTGTTAAATATTTGAATAGTTAAATAATATCCATATTTCATAAATGTTACGAAATATGTTTAATTATTATTGGAACACATGACATGATTTAATTAAACTTTATGCGTGCAATTATGATTGGTTAACATAAAGTTTAATATAATTAATTGGATTAAATTTTTACAAAATGACCATTCTACCCCCCAAGAGTCGATCATCTCTTATTTTTATTTGAAATTTTTTTTCATTTCCTTCAACAATCCACCATGGCCGAAAACATTAGAAAGAAAAGTCCTAAGATTTGTTCGATCAAATCATACAGAAAAATCAGGAAAATTCAAGAAAAAACTTAGGAAATCAAGAGATTAAAGGTAATCTTCTACAACCTTAAGCTTGGAAATTAGTTTCTTGTTTTCTTGAATTTTTAGAATAGTTATAGGGTTTCTTTGTTTGTGAAAATTGGGGCTTTTGGATTTGGTGGATGAATTTGGAAGTGAAGTGCATTGTGAAGTTGATTTGGATGGAATTATTATAATTATTGTCCAATTTGATCATTTGATGATATGTTATCATTCTAGAGTTTTATGACCACTCTTTTAATGTCTAGAATTATTCTTGGGTGGTTCATGTGTGGTGACTTTGATTGGTGTTTTGATTAATTGGATTAATATTGAAAAATTGGATTTAAAGCATGAAAATTGACAATTTTATGTTCTGGATCAGATCTAGAAAACCAGTGAATATGTTGATGAAATTGATGTCATATGAATGTATTGGATGTGTTTTGGGTGTTGGAATAATTGCCGGATATTATTTCGGAGTTAAAATAATCGAAAACAGTGAAAAACGGTGTTACCGGGTGACTTTTGAGCCAACCGGGTGACGGCTATCCAAACAGTGAATTTGTCACTGTTCAGGTAGCCCATGAACTTCCCTAACACTATTGGCGCTAACCTGGGCAGTCCCCATAAGTTTTGGGTAGTCGGTTCAGTCAAAAACGCGTTTTACGTCATTTTGCGGAAAAATATTTTCGTAAAAGTTTTGTGATGTTTCTTAGTTGTTTATGTCGTTATTTGATATCGAATAAACTTGTTCAGGTAAAATATGAATAAATTATTCATATTAGATATTGAATAATTTATTCGGTAATTTGAAAAAGTTTAAAATTATGATTTCGCCCGAACCGCGCTTCTGCTGCGCCCTTCGCCCAAAACCCCAACAAAGATGGTATCAGAGCAGGTCTGATGCTTCATCCATTACATTAGTCATGCTGGATATATGATATATTATCCAATTTTAATATTCGCACATGCATGTAATCTATATGCTTCTTTACTTTTTGGTTCTACACTAACGGAAACGTAACAGAAATTTAATGTTTAAATCGAGTTATGTTTTAAAGGTTGAATTGAATTGTTTAGAAAATGATTTAGATTAAAATTTCTGCATTTGATGTGGAGCAATGCTTCCTTGAGGAATATCCTCACTTAAAATAAGGTTGTAAAGTAACATGTATTGGATGCATGTTTCTTGGTCTGCCTTGTCAATACGGTTTATGGGTAACTTTCTATGGCTGCATCTGAGATCGTGCCAAAGTAGTAAGGGTGTAGTTGATAGAATTTTATCCATGTTGGTTGTATATTGATACTAGACAAATTCAAGTGAAAGCGGAAATCCTGAACGTGCCAAAGCTGTCAGGACTACATCGGTATCTTGAGTTTGTCATTGGCAAGTGAAGTATTGATACGCCTCCTTGTGAATGTGTCAAAGCTGTCATAACGAGAAACGGTTAGGACCAAAATCAGGAGTCACTGGTGAGTGATTGACAATGAGTTGTCTACCTAATGAATATACGTAGGCGAGATCGTGCCAAAGCTGTGAGTCGAAATATATTCATGGGATCATACTCTCACTATGGAATTCGATTTAATTATTGAATTCTCGTTATCCATTGAGGATTACGGTATTATGTAAAGTAGTGGGAGACACTACTGGGTTTAAAATCCATAACTAAAGCAGTGTGTAATTTTATGGAATTTGCTTCTTTTGTTTTCCTTTATTCTATATTATTTATAGAATTATACTTCTAATCCACTGCATGCATATTATTTGAATACGTTTTCTGACTTTACTTTTGGTTGCGTATTTCTAGAATAGGTTCTAGAATGAGTGTAGACTTAGATATTGTTATATTAGTTACAACTATCGGGAACTGTTGTTCCGATTTTCTTGAAAAATCAAGATGATTAGTGACTTAGTTACTAAGTCACGATAAGTAATCTAAATAGATATATATTTGAGGATATAATTATCTATAAAGAATAGTTTCTTGTGCAGTAAGAATTGACACGAATCATTTCATGTCTCGAGATTCTTGACCCCATTAGTATTTGTTTATCTTATAATGACATTTCCTAGCTTTAATGACTTTTAAAAGTCACGCGTCTGACACAGTTTGGTAATCAATCATTTGCAATTGTTTTGAATAATTGAACATAAATTATAAAGATTAAGAAATGAGATGTCTATAGTTGTGTATAGAATATTGATTCTCACAATACAACAACTATAAGTATTGGATACTAGATCTTCCATCTAGTTATTTAAATAATGTTTAATAACTGTTTTGATATTTGATATCAGATCTTGTGACTATTGGATAGTTACTTGTCCTATATATAAACAGTTGTTACATTTTTTAATATGACTAGTAGTGTCATTAATGAAAAGATAAACATTAAGAAAATGTTCGGTTAACTAAATAACTTAGAACATTGCTTTATGAGATTTTATCACATAAGCATAAGATGCTTATTCTGTATGGTAAAGGATGGTCTGATATGAGATCACACCATATATCCTTATCCATTTAATGAATATTGTATTCATGATTTAATTTAATCTCATTTAACCAATGATCGTCATTGGACCACATATTTATTAAACTAATACATTGGATGTATGTAGTTTAATGAATTACAAATTGCCATGGATAATTTTCTTTACTTCATAACTTAGTTAATGAATTGTCATGACTTAGTTACATGTTTCTAAAAGAATATATATTGAACGTCTTGAATGGTTCGAGAACTTTCAATATGTTTCTGATGAAACGCGGATATAATATTTTGACTGGTTCAAAGATATTCTATTTGAAGTGTTGAAAACTATAATTTTAAAATTCATTATGAGTATTTGAATTGTTCAAGGATGTTTGATATGATGAAACATATGAATTTAAGGCAATTAGTTCTAATTGTATTTAATGAATGTGATTCTTACTCAATATTAAACTTCCATGATTCCATTCTGATGGAATTGGTCAGTGGGAGTAATCGAATCTTATATGATTTGATTCGTTGATATTGAGTATTACCGAATTAGTTTTTTCAATACTCTTGGGGTTATGCCCCGGTAACACTAATTCATCTATTTAATTAAGGTTTCATTCATTCCTACAGTTACATATATGATATGTATAGTAGAAAATTCGAATCTTGAAAAGTTTGAGATTTGAAACTTTCTTTTGTATAATTGTTATATAATTGAAAGTACTTGCGCCTCGGAGGTACAAGTAAAAGTTTTTCATTTATTCTATTTGATAAAATATTATATTCTATTTGATAGAATATCTTTTCTACGATCCCGAGTAATAAAATTGTTTTATTACTTGGTGTGTCACATCGGATGTTGACAATTGTAGAAAAGACTTGACTTATTTAAGTCAAATGTGAGAGTGATAAACTGTGATGCAACTGCATAATTAATTAGATGAAAAAACCCTTAGACAACTTCCGTATAAGTTCAATAGGTTGTCAGAATCATTTGCAATGTATTTGATACTTAATGATTCTGTTGTTTTCTTATCGAAGAAAATTATCTTATAACTTATAGTGGGAGCAATATTTGATATCGATTTCAAAAATTACCATTGAACCATAGATCTAAAATTGTTCTAGCTTACTATGATCAAGTTTTTGACCTGATTAAGCTTTGGTTATGAATCGTTCATAGAAATGTACAAATTGTTTGCGCAACAAAAGCAAGGTGAGCTAATTAAAGGTTTGACCTTTACAGTTTGACAATGAGAAAAGTTATAGTCAGTGATCTATTATATATTCTGAGAAAACTTGTTTATAGTCGCATTGATTGAATAATTAAAGATCTGTTGGTTAATGTTGATATTAAACTATGTATTTTGGCTAAAGAATATAAAGTGGCGTTCTTGAATGATTTCTTCGAATGAGAGATCTTGTGAATATTTTGATGTGTTTTGTGTTATTTTGTAGATAAATAAAGTTTCAGGACATTCTGGAGGTAATTTGGAGCAAAACTGTGAAAATTGGCAAAAAGGGCATTTCGATAAATTGTCCGCGTCGCGACGCCCAAGCCTTTAGCGTCGCGACGCCTAACGTGCACCATATCTGCTAACGTGCGCCGGGTCAACGGATCAGAATTTGAGAAGTTTGACTTTGCTAAAATGCGCCGTGCCACGTGTCACCATCACAGCCAAGCTGCTAACGTGCGCCGTGCCACGTGTCATCATCCTACGGTGCCGACACTCACAATTGCCACGTGTGCCACATGTCATCCATGTCATCGCCACCTCATCGGTCAACGAGTCAACTATGCCACGCGTCGTGACACGTAATCGTCCACATAAGATGGTCAACCGAGTCAACATGCCACGTCAGCATCAGCCAATCACAGCGTGACACGTGTCGCAATCCAACGGTGCCGACAATTGATCTCAGCCGCCTTGCCACGTCAGCGCCACGTCATCATAATAATTGAGCTCTTAGCCGCCTCGCCACGTGTCGCCTTATCTTCTTAGCCGTCTTGCAACGTGTCAAGCCGAGAGCATGCCACGATTCTTGTTCTGGCGTAGCGACGCCAAAGCCCTTGGCGTCGCGACGCTGGAAGCTTACCCGCGCCTATAAATTCAGCTTCGAATTTCAGAATTGGGTGTACCTTCCTCTCTCTTAAATTCTTTATAAAGAGAGAGTTTCTCTCTCTAGATTATTTAGTTTTTAGTTTTTTTTAGTTTTTTAGTTTTTTAATTTTTAGTTTTGTAAATAATTTTAATTACATTTTGTAATAATAGTAATTTAATTTTTACTTTTTATTATTTACAGTTTTTACTATTCACCATGATAAGGTAACTTCCCCAGCTAGGGTGAAAGGTAATTCTTTTACTGTTACTATTTAGATTAATCTCCCTTAAAAATAATATATTCACTATTTAAAATACTGACTTAAAAAGGATACCGCTATATTGGCCGGTTGGTAATTTAATTTTAATCTGGTTTAAACCTGACTAATAAAGGATACCGCCAGATTGGTCGGTTGGTAATTTAATTTTGGTTCCGCCTTAATGGCTGGTTGGACTTAATTTGACTTAATCAGGATACCGCCAGATTGGTCGGTTGGTTATATTATCACAAGTTTATATATTATTTTATGGAGATATCTAAATTAGTAGTAGTAAAAGTAATTCCTTTTACCATTAGCATTTTATTGTAATTTACTTCTAAGCTTTTACTTTATGTCTTTACTTTTAAGTTTTTACTAGTCCTAGTTATTTGTTAGTTTTCTGATGTTGTGATGACTTTTAATATCACCGGTTTATAAGAGGTTATTTTATAGTTTGGGTAATTTAAAGGTTTACTTATTAAATCTTAAGCTTAATGCTTCTTGTGGTCTGATCACCAATAAGATTGATGTGGTAAATCTAAAATGAACTAGACATAGGGATTTTAGGTTTCAGCCTTAGATTTAATAGCCCACGATCTTCCTTGAGGATAGATAACCCTTTAATAGATTTCCTTACAGGATAGAAATATACCTGTCGGGCGGGGGTAGCCATAATTGGAACTTAAACTTAATGAATCCAGATAATTTGGTTGACATAGACATATGGTTCAATTGGGTTAAACTGGGTATATTGCGTCTGACCATCGACATAGGCTTTTGCATAATTTAGTGTTCCAGGTTAGTAAACTGATTTATTACACAAACATAAAATAATCACTTCATCTTTTAAAAGATATTAGAAGGATTCACAACCCTAGATCTTTGTGTCTTTTGTTATTTTCCTTAGTATTTCTTTTGTCTTTTATTTATTTATTTATTTTGTAAAACCACTTTCAACCAATCAAACAATCATTCTCTTCACCCTCAATTAGATATTTGTAAATAAATAGATTCAATAATTAATAACAACAGTAGGAATTAAGTCCTCGTGGGATCGATATTTTTATACTACTTGAACGATACGTGCGCTTGCGTTATACGTGTGTGTTTACGCCGGTCATCGTCCAGGGCTTTAACAGGTTCTGTGTACGCCTATGCTGGGTATATTGAGAATCGTAGTGTGTTGGGTGTGATGTCAAGACGGAAGTGTCACTCCAGTCATATGGAGATGATGGTCACGTAGGATACGGTACTAGTACTCTTAAGTACTGCAGTCATCGGGATAAAATGACAAGGTCATGTTTATCCGATTATAGAGACTAGTTACCAGACATCCGACATGTGCTTCGTACGGGGCAGCCACAATTCCAGCCCCAGGCCTAGCACGTGATCATCAGATACTGGACAGAAATACGCAATACTACGTATACTACGCCTGATATAGATCCTTTATTCCTGTAAGGATATTTCTGGAGAATTGGGTAGGCATGGCGCTTTGCTAGAAGCCAACCTTGTCTTGTAAATCGGTAAAACGTAGTACGAGGTACTTACATGTTCGGATAGTCTGACGACCGAATTTACTGCCAACATATCCGGGGATCTCATGGGTCGCTTCCCGAAGATTCACCGATGACGTATGACTCGCACTCTAAATTAATCTGGGATTAATTAGAAGAGAGAGAAAATTAATATGGGATTAATTACGGAGATATTTATCTGGGATAAAATATCATTAAAAGAGAGATAACGGTTAATTTGGAATTAATCGAGAAATTAATATATTTGATATATTAAACGAAATTAGATTTCGACACGGAATTTAAATTATATTTTAATTCGGGCGAACGAATTAATTTGTTAGCGACGTGAATAGTAATTATGCTAGGCATGATTATTTAATTAAATTAGATTTAATTGCGTCGCAACGGAAAATTCGTTAATTTGGAATTAGCGAACCCGAGCCCGAGATTGTTTGCGAGCGCATTTGCATTTCGAATTCGAATGCGGCACGCAAGTCAAATCAAGCGTCAAATCGCTAGTCGCAACTAGCGTCACATCATTTGTCAATCAAGTGATGCATGTCTTTCACTTTGAGTGATTGACGCAATTCACTATTCATGAGTGATGTGAATTGATGGAGGTTGATTGACTTTAATTGCTTGACTTTTTGAAAGCCAAATTCACATGAAATGAATTTGAAATTCACATAAGTGTATTAGATACACTTTAGCCATCAACCAAATTCATCTCTCTCTCACTTCATCTCTCTCTCTCTTACACGCCCATGGGGCAAAATTCTTCACTGGTTTCTGTCAAGAAACCGTGAGCTAGGGAAGCATGAGTGGTGATTTTGTGGCAAAAATAACAAGAGCTAGCACTCCGAGAGACATGCGAAGGTGATAGGGAAGTCCACCCATGAGCCGGGAATCGTTCGACGAAGCTTGGAGCTTGACGAAGGACCAAAACCGAGCCAAAAACCAGTGAGCTGTGACAGTCACTGCCGAGCAGTCCATGAGGCATAATTTCAGTTTTGTTCGTCTCTGCGTCACTTAACCGATCGATGTAAGTATTCCGCAACTTCGTTGATTTGTATTCGCACTTATTTCATGCTTGTTTATGATCTTGGGTCCTTAGCAAAAACCAACATATATATATATCTGAAGTCTGAGTAATTAAGTTCGTACGGGTGTCTTAAAACCTAGTGCCCTAAAGCCAACTAGTTTGGGAGTCACTGGCCCAAAGCTCGCTACATCGATGGATGATATTTAATATAAATAAATCAAAAATAAAATAAAATCAGAAAATTTATTCCATTGCTTAAAAAAAGGTGTGAATTCTGATATAACTTTAGGACAAAAATATTTCTCTCTTTTCAACTACACTTGTGACCATTGTGGGCAAAATGAGTTGGTTAATATTTTGTTGGATGTGTATATGGAGAATCGTAAAAATAATCAGAGAATTACTTATTCGGTAATTTAGAAAGAAACAAAACAATTATTGACTTGGATAAGAAGTTTGATCTGTTTAGTCACTAACTTCTTTATTCTATTTTCTCTTGTCTTTTTGATTTTGTGTGCATTAGTTTTACTATCTTTTTACTTTTATAAGACGTTTGTGGGTATCGTCGCTGTAAACCTTCACGAGACTACAACTCGTCGACTATGGACACCTAGGGGTTTAAAGGCTTGTTGCATATGCTAAATGCAACTGTGATCCCTACAAAAGTGGCTTAGTTTAATTTTAATTATTTATTGTATTTTATTTTATTGTTTTGCTTGAGGACTAGCAAAATGTTAGGTTTGGGGGTGTGATGAGCGGAAAATACATCAATATTTACCACCCATTTTACCTAATATTTTCTTTAGTTTCTCGAGTTTGATGAACGTTTTGATGTGTTTTGATATGTTTTATAGATAAATAAAGTATCGGGACTTAATAGAATCAACTCGAGGCTAAAATGATGAAATCCGGAGCAAAAAAATGGTGAAAACAGAAATTTACTATACGTGTCACAAAGTGTAGTCCTAAATTCCAGTTTTGCTCAAGTTTGGTATTTTGGCCATAACCTTTTCATCTGATATCTGATTGAGCTGATTCAAGTTGAAGATTAAAGAAGACACAAAGATCTACAACTTTGAAGTTTTAAATATCTTCGAATTCTGAAGTTTGCAAGACCGACATTGATGAATAATCCAGTGTATTTTATGTAATTACTATAGTCATTTTCAAAATATAAAATAAAAAAAATAAAATAAAAAAATAATATTGTCAAACTTCCACCAAACATGCTTGCATGTTTGGTGAAGGATTTGGTGTCATGTTTGGTGCCATGTTTGGTGGAGCAATTGGTGGAAGCCTTTAGATTTTCCTATAAATACCAAGCTTAACTTTGTAAATTTTCCATGCTTTCTTTGGAGGAATTTCTCATTGAAAACCTAAAGGAAAGTGTCTTGTATATTTATTTAAGTTTTCTTGTATTTTCTTTTTATTTAATTAATAAAATTTTGTGTGTTTTCATTTACAACATGGGTAGGTAATCTCATTCTACTGGGGTGAAAATGTAATACTTTTAATATAATAAATTAGATTAATCTCCCTTATTTTAATTAAAATTTGGATTAATTAGTTACCGCATATACGGTCGGTTTAGGTGACAACCTTATTTACCACCTATATGGTCGATTTTTCATTTCAGACGTAGTTTCCGCCTATATGATCGGTTTAGGTAATAACCTTGTTACCACTTATTTGGTTGGTTGGATTTAATTGAGACAAATGAAATTACCGCCTTTATGGTCTGGTTAATTAATCGGTAAACATTGAGAATAAGAGAGATTTCTAATTTTGAAATATTTAAAGTGGATCCTCTAAACCCATCATTTTCTTTTATTGTACTTTTACATTTTTAATTTCCAGCATTTACTTTATTTAATTTCTAGCATTTACTTTATGTCTTTTATTTTATTTAAGCTTTTATTAGCCTTTGATATGTGTCGTAACTAAGTCCTTTATCTGGGGTTGTGATGAATTCCAATATCATCGGGTTATAAGGGGTTATTTTATGGTTTGGGTAATTTAAAGGTTTACTTAGTAAGTCTTAAGCCTAATGCTTCTTGTTAACTGGCCACTAATAAGATTAAACAGGTAAACTTAAAATGAACTTGGAAAATAGATTTTTTAGGTTTAAGACCCTAGACTTAATAACCACGATCTTCCTTGAGGATAGATAACCCTTTAATAGATTTCCTTACAAGATAGGAATATACCTGTCGGGCGGGGGTAACCATAATTGGAACTTAATCTTAATGAATTCAGGTAACTTGGTTGACATAGGAATATGATTATTGGGTTACATTGGATATTTGTATCTGACCATCGGAATAGGCTTTTACATATTTTTGTGTTCCAGGTTAATAAATCAATATATTGCACAAACGTGAAATAACCACTTCATCTTTTAAAAAGATATTGGAAGAATTAACAACCGTGGATAGTTTTATAAATTTGAATTTTTCTCAATATATTTTCATGCAATTTTATTTACTTGTTTTTAAGTTTAAAGTCATGACCCAGTCAATCAATCAATCTGTTAGATACTAGTAATCATTTAGCCTCATAAAATTAATAGCTTAGGTATTAAGTTCTCGTGGGATCGATACTTTTTATACTACTTGCACGATACGTGCGCTTGCGTTCTACACGTGTGATTACGTACCGGTCAATAACTTTCCCTTATGAAGTCCAAATGAGGTGATTCAAATTATTTTGGAAATATGACTCATTTATCTATAATTTTTTAGTTTATAGAAAAGATTGAATCAGACTTCATCTTAGTCAAAATCGAGTTTGAATCTAAAAGTGATGCAATGTCGCGATATTGATGTAACGACCGGTAGTTTTTACTATTGTACTTAGTTATACTATTGCATACGGGAAGAAGGCATATAAAATAAATATATTGAGATTCAAATACACTTATGAAATGAATTTAGGGAGAATCAGTAAATTCCTCAAAGTCTCGGGCCGAGACTGTACAGAGTTCCCTTTGGACAGACCGTGGTATTTAGGGCGTAACTTTTTCATATGAACTCAGATTTTTATAAATTTTATATCAACATAAAGCTGAGATGAATTGAATTTGGTTTTTAATATGGAAGCATATATGTTTATTGGTTTTTAGTATGAAAGCATTGGAGTGGAGTAGAGTTGGATGATTTGAGATTTGGATGAGTTTGGAGAAGCAAAATAAAATCCTGGAAACTCAGGTCACATCGCAACGCAAGAAGAACTGCGCGTCGCGACGCAAGAGGAAAATGGTGACTGGAATTTAGGCGTTGCGCGTCGTGATGCGCAAGGGTTTGAGTCGCGACGTGAGACACAAAATCTCCCCAAAATCAATTTTAAACCCCCAATTCCACCCTAGCGCGTTAGAGACCACCCTTGGGGTCTCGTATCAATTCATATACATATTTTACAGCAAAATATGATTGTGACAAGCCTCGTATGTAAAACCTATTGATGTATCATTAAGCTTAGTTAGATATTAAGGTTTATTTTACTATATATATATATATATACTAATCAAGTTCCCGATCCCAAATTATCCTTAGGTATCACAACTCTTTTCGGTAATGGATCATGTACCAGCCAGATCCCAAAACAGTGAGTGGACCTTTTTCTCAAACGGATTTTATTAAGTTTTTCAATTCAGAGTTATTTTTCCAGCACTTAGGGCGTTAGCCATTATTTATTTACAGTTATTTTTCAGATAATAGTGATTTAGAAAAGAAATATTTTTTAACCTGAGTTTTATGTTTTCCGGGGCATGAGGGAAAAACTCACCCCAGTATGTAACTTGAATCGAATAGTATTCTTTACAAAAATAATCATGCTCTAGATTCAAAATTATGAATCTTCTTGGATTTACCCTGCCTACCCTTAGAAGAACAAACAAACTATGAAACCAGACAATAGGATTTTAAAGTTATCAAGGGAGTAAGAAAGGAAAACTATAAGAAAGTATAAAAGGATGCACAAGAGTAAAAATAGCCAGAGTATGGAAATCAATACAGAGAAGATATTATAGCATGCAATCGAATATAGAGACGAGTTGATATAAAAGAATAGTAAAGACAGATAAAAGAGATGAGACCTACAGATGTAGTCCAAAAATGAACGAGTGAAGCTATTGAGAGTCAGAAAGGAAGTTGTTAAGTTAGAAAAGTACCAAAATAAGGTAGTAGTCAAGTGATAACCGATATTTCAAGAAACCAAGGTCTGAGGAAATGATAGGTGCGTGAAGAAAGAAGATATTCCCCAGGTAAAAGGGCAGAAACATAGACCAAGAAAGTTCTTAGTAGATAGTAGAATGAAGTGAATGATGAAAAGAGTACTAAGAAAAGTTTAGAGAGTGGAACTGTTAAGGTGCAACATCGGTAGGAAAGAATACATAATAAGTAAAATGTTACAGTAAGTAATAACAAGGAAAATTATGGTTAAACAATCATATAAGATACCCAGCCCTAGTCTAGAATGACCAAACCACTGCAGGTTTGGGATGGTTTTAGTCGTGGATATGGGTGGTTTGGTAGATTAGTATCATAATACGGAAACGAAGAAACAAGTTGGTGCGAAGATGAGATTGTCATAGAAAGCAGAATTATGGAACTTGAAGAGAAAAGCTCATAAACTGCTGAAGATTATAAAGGGTGTATAGGGAGTTAATAGTTAAGTGATGAGAAAGAATAATAAGATCAAGTTGGACAAATGGAGCAAAGAAATACTGAGTACATGTAGGAAGATATCAGAATCTTTAGTAAGAGTCAAAGGTACCAGTCACTAAGAATCTGATCAAATTAAGTAATGGTGGAGCATAAGTAAAGACCTATAAGAAATAGATCTTGGAGATGAGATATATTGAGTACAGCTAAAAGTTCAGAAAAGAAATAGTCAAGGAAACTCAACAGAAGTTTTACGAAGTGAGAACTTTGAAAAGAGAAAAGAGGAAGATTAAGTAATTAGCGAAGGCTGGAGCCAAGAAGATAAATGTAATAGAACCGCAAGTTAAATATCAGAAAAGATTCGAGGATGAATCCTATTTAAGGGGGGAGAATTTGTAACGACCGGTAGTTTTTACTACTGTAATTAGTTATACTATTACATACGGGATGAAGGCATATAAAATATATTATATTGAGACTCAAATAAACTTATGACATGACTTTGGGGATAATCGGTAAATTCCTCGAAGTCCCGGGACGAGACTGTACAAAGTTCCTTTTGGACAACCTGTGGTATTTGGGACGTAACTTTTTCATATGAACTCAGAATTTTATGAATTTTATATCTATGAATTTTATATCAACGGAAAGCTGAGATCGAGATATACAACTTTTGCATTGAATATTTTTCTAAATTCGGACCAAAAATAGGCCAAAAATACAAGTCAAAAATTTGGATGAATAGTGATTTCGGACCCAAGTGATAAAATCTAAAAACTTCTCCACTTTTCTACACTCTTCTACATTGTTCCTTATATCATATAAGTCCCACTATATAAGAGGGATACTATTCAAGGTTTAGGGGATTTGGAAAACAAAAAGAAAGAAAGAAAGAAAGAAAGAAGTGTGGCCGTGAGAAAGGAAAGAAGAAAAAGAAGAGAAGAAAAAGAAAGAAAAGAAGAAGAAGGATAAAGAAGTAAGAAACAAAGAATGGAAAAGCTTGGCAACCATGGAAACTTGGACAATCAAGAGTAAGAGGTGAGAAACCCATAACCAAAATTTTTACTTAAATGATAAGTTTGATGATTTGATGCTTGTGTTCTGTTAAGAACTCGGTTGTGATGATGATAATATGATTTTGACAATTAAAGGAATGGAAAAAATTGATGAGTCTTAATTTATGAAGATGTGGGTAAAACTTGGTGAAGTGTATGTAATGGATTAAGAATTGAATTAATGATGAATTGGTGGTTTAGTTGATGAAAAATTGGATGTTACATGATATATTGTGTATTAGTTTTTAGTATGGAAGCATTTGAATGGAGTAAAGTTAGATGATTTGAGCTTTGGATGAGTTTGGAGAAGTAAAACAGAATCCTGGAAACCTAGGTCGCGTCGCGATGCAAGAAGAACTGCGCGTCCCGGCACAAGAGGAAAATGATGACTGGAATTTAGGCGTTGCACTTCACGACGCGTAAGGGTTTGCGTCGTGACGCGAGACACAGAATCTCCCAAAATCAGTTTTAACCCCCAGTTCCACCCTAGTATGTTAGATACCACCCTTGGGGTCTCGTATCAATTCATATACATATTTTACATCAAAATATGATTGTGACAAGCCTCGTATGTAAAATCTATTGATGTATCATGAAGCTTAGTTAGATATTAAGGTTTATTTTACTACTATATATTATATACTAATCAAGTTACCGAACCCAGATTATCCTCAGGTATCGCAACTCTCTTCGGAAATGGATCCAGTACCAGCCAGATCCCAAAACAGTGGGTGGACCATTTTCTAAAACTGATTTTATTAAGTTTTTGAATTCAGACTTATTTTTCCAGCACTTAGGGCGTTAGCCATTATTTATTTACAGTTATTTTTTTAGATAATAGTGATTTAGAAAAGAAATATTTTCCAAACTTGAGTTTTATTTTTCCGGGGAATGAACGAAAAACTCACCCCACTATGTAACTTGAGACAGTATAGAATTTACGGATAGATGACATATACACATGTAGAGGACTGGGGGACGGCGATACGTAACTCCCCCAGATCATAGTTCAGAACTATGGATGACAGATGCCCCAAAATCCTAGTTTCAGAGCTTGGATGGTAGCATAGATCTGCACCCCCAATTCTAGTTTGTGGCATGGGGCATGGTGATACGTAACGCCCCAAAACCACCAGTTTCAGAGACAATAGTGGCATGCTTTGGGGGACGGTGATACGTCACCCCAAAGTCATGGATTTGCACTGCTGGCTACAGTTAGGCGTCTGGGGGGACGGAGATACGTAACACCCTTGTAGGCACTGCATTTTTACACATAAGTCCCTATGATGAGTCTCATTTTGGAGACACTACCTTTTAAGTCACGGAGGTCACGGGAAACGGACGTCGGAAGGGGAAATTCAGAATAAACAAGGTTCACTATTTTCGTTAGTGCTGCGTTCGTGTTTACGTTCGAACGTCAAACGGATTGCGGGCGTTCGTGCCGCGTTCGAGGAAGCGTTCGAACGGTGTCGGTAATTCTGGTTTTGCTGCTAGCCTCACGTCCAGCCCATTTAGCCCTCCAAAGCCCATAAAACACATCCCAATTTAAATAAATAAATATTAATTAAAACATTAACTAAATAAGATAATAATTAAATTAATTAAATAATTAAATAAAACATATACCAAACATAAAATAAACAATTACCAACTTAAACTAAAATCATGCCTAAATTAAACAAATCACATACTAAATCAAAATATAATATCATGCCTAATTAAAATCAATCAACCAATTATATTCCCAATCTAATAAGATTATTCCCAAACTCAAAATATTGTATTCCTAATCCAAGCCAATCAAATATTCAACCTTCCCTATCTAGCCAAGATTTGTCCCCCCTCAATCTTTGACTTCCCTTAACCAAACCAAATCAAATCCCTCTTCAATTAGCCAAATCCCTTTCCTTGTCAAGCCCAACCCTTTGCCTATAAAAAGAACCCTTCACCAACCTTCTAGTCGCTAGTCTCTAGTCCTAGTCCCTAGTCCCTATCCTAGCTAATTCACACAAAACACCATAAAATTACAGGAAGAACACACCCAAAAGGGAAGCAAAAGATAAAGAGGAGACGGCAGCGAAACCACAAGGAAACAGTAGCAAAACGGACTCAAAACAGTAAAGACAACGAACGAGAACAGTGAACCAGTGAACCGGGAGAGTTGCGGAGCATCCACCCTTCCGACGATCGTGTACCGTACATCCGAGAGGTGATTTAAAAGGTTAGACCTGAGGGTACATTTTCATTAGCTTATATTCGTTTTTTTATTATTATATTGAATTCTATTCGCATGAGAGTGTTTATGGATGCATGTTGTGGCTTGAATGAAATGGAAGAGTGTCGTCTCTTGTGGTATATAGGATGGAAACCCAGACGTAAATTCCGTAGCGACCGAATCCGAATGGACGGTAGTGCGGTCTGTACATGGGACACAACTCCACGTACCACTGAGTAAACGGCACCTTCTCTTGTGTGGAGTTGCTTTGGTTTATTTATTTCTTGTCATTTAAATTCTGTATGTTGCTTATTCTCGTATGATATGATCGAGTGCATGGGCTTAGTAAGTGCGATGAAAGGTTCCCTAATTGGAGGGGTTAAAAATCCTTCACCACGACGCTTTGCCGCACCGATTGATGTGTGTTCGGTTGAATGCGAGATACGTTCAATCGAGCATACCTAGTTTGATATGATTGTCTTTATTTTCGTATGCATGATTCAACCGAGCGCATGGGTTTAGTAAGTGCGATGTGAGATCCCCTATGGGGAGGGGCTAAACCCTTTACCACGATGCTTTGCCGCGCCGGTTGATGTGTGCCCGGTTGGATACAAGATACGTTCAATCGGGCACACTATGTTTAATATCATTGCTTTTAATTCTTTGTATGCATGATTCAGTCGAGCGCATGGGCTTAGTATGTTGGTCTAAAGGTCCTCTCTTTGAGAGATCAAGAGCCCCAAAAGGCCACCTTTACGGCAGTACTTCCGCCGCGCCCCACTATTTTGTTGTTTATGTATTGTGTCCCATTTCATGCATCAGGTCTGTTCCCGTTCGAACGCGTTTACGAACGCAACTCGAACGCGCAAGCATTTTGCCTTATCATGCATCAGGTCTCATTTCGTTCGAACGCGTTCACGAACGCCATACGAACGTGAGCATTCTGTTTCATTTCCGTTCGAACGCGTTATCAAACGCCATACGAATGCGAGCATTCTGTTTCATTTCCGTTCGAACGCGTTATCAAACGCTACTCGAACGTGAGCATTCTGTTTCATTTCCGTTCGAACGCGTTTACGAACGCTAACACAACGTGAACACACTGAACTGAGTCTGTCTTATCATATTCATGCATAATTGCCTCTTGGTTGATCTTTCTTGTGTTATATGCCAACCGTATTGTTTGTATTCCTGCATTTATCCATTCTATGTGTTCTTGGGATTGTATTCAAGCATGATTAGGCTGTTAGCATGTTATTTGGTTAATAGGTTCATGAGATAGTACTCAAGCATGTTTATTCCATTGGTTGCGTCGTTTGCCTTGGTCTTGATTTAACGCATTACGATTCATATGCCTATGCCATGATGACTTTGGAGTATTATTTCTTGTGATATATCGGATGGAAACCCAGACATAAATTCCGTAGCCGATTCCGAATGGACGGTAATGCGGTCTGTACTTGGGATACAACTCCACGTATCACTTGGAAGAGTGCTCACATGTATGTTTGTGCGGATATTATGTATGCTTGTGTTTTCATGAATATGATATGCTGAATGAAGTTGTATGTTCATTGTTACTTTGAGGTATTGTGTTAGACATGTGTTATTAGATATGAGATATATGCGAAATGTATGTATTAGTGTTATTTTGTACCCATGAATATAGAAGCATGATATTCTTAGGAATAAGTGTTACTTAAGCCTGATCAAATTATTATGTAAATCCTTTCATTACAAATGGCATAAGTAAGGGACCATTCCGAACCCAACGGTTTGAGGTCTTCCCTTGCGAGGGGTGAGTGCGGCCTTAAATCTCATTTTCCCGGTTCACACCGGGTGGCGACTCCATTACTCTCCGGTTTAGTCCCTCGTGGCTACTCCGTATTCCCAACTAGGCCGCGAGCCTAGGGACAGCATGCGTCTTCCAGTTCCTGTGTCCCACAGTCTGGCGACTCCACTGGGGATAGAGAATCGGCCCCGAATATTGTCTTGTAATGTTTGGATTTATGTTTTAATTGACCGTGTCTATAGTGGATAAAATGAGGGTTTAATCAAAGGCATTTTAAGGCTAGGTAATGGTTTGGTGTCTTCCTTCATTCACTACCTTTCTAGAAGGAAAAGCTGTGAAGGCACCTAGATAGCCATCTACTTGTAGCCTATTGTGATGGACTAATTTGGAGGACTCGTTGTTTATTCCTGACAACAAGCGATAAGAGCCTAAGAGGCTTGGGTATTTAAGTGAGCCTCGCTCCACCTTCCCTCTGGGGGATCTACAACGGGAAATCCATTTGACAGTCCGTCACACACCATAGCTCATTGGCACGTACCTTAGTGTATAAAAAATGGTGCGCTCACTTGGTTGCTCGAACCCTTGAGTGGGGAGACCTAGTTGTGGGCCATCCTTCGCCGGTGAGAGCCTTTGTCTATACTCTTACTAACCCACCTATAGACCGGTTGGCTAAAGTAACAATTATTTCCTTGAATATGTGCTTGTGGACCATCCTCATTTGGATGCAGTTGGACTATTGTCAGAAATGCGGGCTTGCTGGGCCATTTAAACTGGGGCAAGTTCGTACCTTATGGCTATTAGGCCCAAAGCTTCTGAAATGTTGATGGGCCATACTGTAGAATTATTACGTTTGCATTTCTTTCTTTCTTCTTGCTTGTGTTTGGGAACATCGTCGTTTGGATCCGTTTGGACCATTTGCCATGGGATATGGGCTTGTTGGGCCATTTAAACTGGGACAAGAACGTATCTCATGACTATTGGGCCAAAGGCGTCTAAGTGTTGATGGGCCACTTTGTACTTGTGTTCGGAACATTACCATTTGGCTTTAGTTGGGCTCCTTGTCATAAGATGTGAACTCGTTGGGCCATTTAAACTGGGATGGGTTCACTCCTGTGACAATTAGCCCGAAAAATTCTAAAATGGTAACGGGCCGATTTGTGTGAAAATTTTAATTGATTTAGTATATTATATATGTTACATGCATCTCATGCACCCCATGCATACATACATCATGCTAACCCTTGTGTTCTAAAAGCCATCATAGACTCCCGTTGGGTTAGGGAAAAGGGAAGACTCACCAAAATACCGAGAACAGACATGAGTGAATCAGATACTGAGGTATCCCGGATAGATCAGTTGGAAATGGTTTCGCCAAGATTACTGAACAGTTGCAAGCCTTGACTACTGCCATGACAAATATGGCTGTACCCCGTGCCGGGGGAGATTCTGAGAACGTAAGGCGTGAGGAGCCTCCGAATGGGTTAGGGGATGATGTCCCCACTTTTGATGATGACATGGCAGAATATGCAACAGGCAAAGTGATTGGGTCTCAGGCAGAATTTCAGAAGCTTCGGGATCAGGTTGAAACAGTTACCCGCAAAATGAGGGGTAAGAACGAGGATTTGCTAGATTATGAGGCAATGACCTTCGGAGAACAGCTGCCAACTCAGTTTAAAATGCCCGACATGGCCAAGTTTAATGGGAACGGAGACCCGAGGGTCCATCTGCAGCAATATGTCTCGTCATGAGTTCAATGGGCCTATCACAGCGCCAAGTCCAAAAGATGTTTGGGATGTCACTCGAGGGGGCACCTGTGGTTTGGTATCATAGCCTTGAGAAGAAGGTTAAGGAAGATTGGAAGGAACTAGCTGATGCCTTTCTGAAGCAGTATGTTACAGACTTAGAGATTGACTTGTCACTCCGTGATTGGAGAACACTAAGCAGAAGCTGGAAGAAAGCTTCAAGGAGTATGTAGACCGCTGGAGAAGCCAGCTTCTGAAAATGCAGACTCGGCCCTCTGAGAAGGACCAGATTAAAATGATCATCAAGGGCACTAAGCCCTCGATCTATGGCAAGTTGAGGAGGATGACTTCAATGATTGCGGATTTCCGACAGTTGAGGGAAACTGTCATGGATATTGAGGAAGAAGAGGCTGAAAACAGAAAGTTTTATGGCCAGAATAGAAGAACTTTTGGGGGGCCTGCTGAGACCAAGCCCGCTACTGCCGAGGTCGCTACCGTCAAGAACCGGCATTTCTCTAACCTGGGAAGCCGTTATCTAAGGTACTTGAGAAGTTGAAGGGACAAGGACTCCTAAAACCCTTAGAGCCTAACCACTTCCACTTCCTATCTATACCACCCAACCTTAACCTAAGCTTGTATTGTCACTTCCATCAGAGGAGAGGCCACGAAACTGACAGCTGCACCCGCCTTAGGCATGAAATCCAAAACCTCATTGATGCTCACAAAATACCTGACCCAGAAAGAGAACAACCCAACGCATACAGAAATCCCCTACCCAACTACATGATCAACTCTGGCTTACCCGAAACCCTTGTCCTCCAAACTCTCAACCACTCAGCTTCATTCATAGGAATAAGGGATGACAACGGTGGAGAACCATAGGCCAAGAAAGAAAGCAATGTTGCGAATGATGAAATCATCCCTCCTAGTTTATTTGATCATGCATTTTTAATATAGACATTGACTTGGTCTACATGTTCGAATCATTTTTCTTTAAATGATAATAAAGACATTATTTCGCTGAATCTCTCCTACAATATGAGTATTTTGAGAAAAACATTCAACCTTGGCACCATGAAATTCAGTGATGTTTAGAACACGGGGAATCTTCAGGAACAACAACAGTACAGTCAGTTTCAGAAATGAATCAGCATCAGTCTTGGGGCGAGGCCCATATCAGCATCAGTCTTGGGGCGAGGCCCATATCAGTATCAGTCTTGGGGCGAGGCCCATATCCATCAGTTTAGGGCGAGACCCATATCAGCATCAGTCTTGGGGCGAGGCCCATATCAGCATCAGTTTAGGGCGAGACCCATATCAGTATCAGTCTTGGGGCGAGGCCCATATCAGTATCAGTTTGGGGCGAGGCCCCATTATTATCAGTAACGGTTCGGAATGGACCATTATCACATCTCACCGAATGGCACTCCGAAAATGAGCGTGGTTCGAATGGACCATCATCTCATCACTTGCCGAAAAGGGCACTCCGAAAATGGAGCGTGGTTCGAAATGGACCATCATCTCATCACTTGCCGAAAAGGCACTCCGAAAATGGAGCATGGTTCGAAATGGACCATCATCTCATCACTTGCCGAAAAGGGCACTCCGAAAATGGAGCATGGTTCGAAATGGACCTTTCACATCTCGCCGAAGCGGCACTCCGAAAATGGAGCACAGTTCGGAAATGGACCAAGGAAGGCCTAACCCATCGGAATATAATACATATACATGCATACATGCATATATATCACATACATGCAATGTTTGTTTCGTGTCGCAGGTTTATAGAGCAGCAAAGACCATCTCATCATACGGTTCAAAAATGAGCCCAATCTCGCACAGCACAGTTCAGGAAATGGACCGCTACCACAACAGAGCGCACTCCAAAATGCAGCATCGCAAACACTCGGAAATGGAGCATCAATAACAACAGACGCCGGCAATGGCACTCCGAAAATGGACCATGGATACACAACAGACGCCGGAAATGGCACTCCAAAATGGAGCACTCACAAAGACCCGGAAATGGCACTCCAAAATGAGCACTCACAACAGACGCCGGAAATGGCACTCCAAAATGGAGCACTCACAACAACGCCGGAAATGGCGTTCCAAAATGGAACACACACAGCAGATGCCGAAAATGGCGTTCCAAAATGGAACACACACAACAAATGCCGGAAATGGCGCTCCAAAATGGAGCACATACACGAAAGATGCCGAAAATGGCGCTCTAAAAATAGAGCACGGTTCGGGAATGAACCAGGGGTCGCAGCACCTCACCTCACCACCAAATCAACTCAACTCGACACATGGTAAGTCAAGTGGCAGCTGGCGAGCCAGGTAAGTAGAAATGCATTGCATAACTTTGATAGGATTGTCACTGTTGCACATTACACAAGTCCCATCAAAGTGGGGGCGACTGTAGGCACTGCATTTTTACACATAAGTCCCTATGATGAGTCTCATTTTGGAGACACTACCTTTTAAGTCACGGAGGTCACGGGAAACGGACGTCGGAAGGGGAAATTCAGAATAAACAAGGTTCACTGTTTTCGTTAGTGCTGCGTTCGTGTTTACGTTCGAACGTCAAACGGATTGCGGGCGTTCGTGCCCGTTCGAGGAAGCGTTCGAACGGTGTCGGTAATTCTGGTTTTGCTGCTAGCCTCACATCCAGCCCATTTAGCCCCCCAAAGCCCATAAAACACATCCCAATTTAAATAAATAAATATTAATTAAAACATTAACTAAATAAGATAATAATTAAATTAATTAATAATTAAATAAAACATATACCAAACATAAAATAAACAATTACCAACTTAAACTAAAATCATGCCTAAATTAAACAAATCACATACTAAATCAAAATATAATCATGCCTAATTAAAATCAATCAACCAATTATATTCCCAATCTAATAAGATTATTCCCAAACTTAAAATATTGTATTCCTAATCCAAGCCAATCAAATATTCAACCTTCCCTATCTAGCCAAGATTTGTCCCCCCCCTCAATCTTTGACTTCCCTTAACCAAACCAAATCAAATCCCTCTTCAATTAGCCAAATCCCTTTCCTTGTCAAGCCAACCCTTTGCCTATAAAAAGAACCCTTCACCAACCTCTATCCTAGTCTCTAGTCCTAGTCCCTAGTCCCAGTCCCTAGCTAATTCACACAACACACACAAAAATTACAGGAAGAACACACCCAAGAAGGGAAGCAAAAGATAAAGAGGAGACGGCAGCGAAACCACAAGGAAACAGTAGCAAAACGGACTCAAAACAGTAAACAAACGAACGAGAACAGTGAACCAGTGAACCGGGAGAGTTGCGGAGCATCCACCCTTCCGACGATCGTGTACCGTACATCCGAGAGGTGATTTAAAAGGTTAGACCTGAGGGTACATTTTCATTAGCTTATATTCATTCTTTTTATTATTATTATTGAATTCTATTCGCATGAGAGTCGTTTATGGATGCATGTTGTGGCTTGAATGAAATGGAAGAGTGTCGTCTCTTGTGGTATATAGGATGGAAACCCAGACGTAAATTCCGTAGCCGAATCCGAATGGACGGTAGTGCGGTCTGTACATGGGACACAACTCCACGTACCACCTGAGTAAACGGCACTTCTCTTGTGTGGAGTTGCTTTGGTTTATTTATTTCTTGTCATTTAATTCTGTATGTTGCTTATTCTCGTATGATATGATCGAGTGCATGGGCTTAGTAAGTGCGATGAAAGGTTCCCTAATTGGAGGGGTTAAAATCCTTCACCACGACGCTTTGCCGCACCGATTGATGTGTGTTCGGTTGAATGCGAGATACGTTCAATCGAGCATACCTAGTTTGATATGATTGTCTTTATTTTCGTATGCATGATTCAACCGAGCGCATGGGTTTAGTAAGTGCGATGTGAGATCCCCTATGGGGAGGGGCTAAAGCCCTTTACCACGATGCTTTGCCGCGCCGGTTGATGTGTGTTCGTTGGATACAAGACGTTCAATCGGGCACACTATTTAAAATATCATTGCTTTTAATTCTTGTATGCATGATTCAGTCGAGCGCATGGGCTTAGTATGTTGGTCTAAAGGTCCTCTCTTTGAGAGATCAAGAGCCCCAAAAGGCCACCTTTACGGCAGTACTTCGCCGCGCCCCTTTATTTTGTTGTTTATGTATTGTGTCCCATTTCATGCATCAGGTCTGTTCCCGTTCGAACGCGTTTACGAACGCAACTCGAACGCGCAAGCATTTTGCCTTATCATGCATCAGGTCTCATTTACGTTCGAACGCGTTCACGAACGCCATACGAACGTGAGCATTCTGTTCATTTCCGTTCGAACGCGTTATCAAACGCCATACGAACGCGAGCATTCTGTTTCATTTCCGTTCGAACGCGTTATCAACGCTACTCGAACGTGAGCATTCTGTTTCATTTCCGTTCGAACGCGTTTACGAACGCTACACGAACGTGAACACACTGAACTGAGTCTGTCTTATCATATTCATGCATAATTGCCTCTTGGTTGATCTTTCTTGTGTTATATAGCCAACCGTATTGTTTGTATTCCTGCATTTATCCATTCTATGTGTTCTTGGGATTGTATTCAAGCATGATTAGGCTGTTAGCATGTTATTTGGTTAATAGGTTCATGAGATAGTACTCAAGCATAGCATGTTTATTCATTGGTTGCGTCGTTTGCCTTGGTCTTGATTTAACGCATTACGATTCATATGCCTATGCCATGATGACTTTGGAGTATTATTTCTTGTGATATATCGGATGGAAACCCAGACATAAATTCCGTAGCCGATTCCGAATGGACGGTAATGCGGTCTGTACTTGGGATACAACTCCACGTATCACTTGGAAGAGTGCTCACATGTATGCTTGTGCGGATATTATGTATGCTTGTGTTTTCATGAATATGATATGCTGAATGAAGTTGTATGTTCATTGTTACTTTGAGGTATTTTGTTAGACATGTGTTATTAGATATGAGATATATGCGAAATGTATGTATTAGTGTTATTTTGTACCCATGAATATAGAAGCATGATATTCTTAGGAATAAGTGTTACTTAAGCCTGATTAAATTATTATGTAAATCCTTTCATTACAAATGGCATAAGTAAGGGACCATTCCGAACCCAACGGTTTGAGGTCTTCCCTTGCGAGGGGTGAGTGCGGCCTTAAATCTCATTTTCCGGTTCACACCGGGTGGCGACTCCATTACTCTCCGGTTTAGTCCCTCGTGGCTACTCCGTACTTCCAACTAGGCCGCGAGCCTAGGGACAGCATGCGTCGTCCAGTTCCTGTGTCCCACAACCCTCATACATCATGTTTTTTATTTTAGACATAGACACAAATTTGAGAAAGATTTTTCAATTTTCAGTTACAGTTTCAAAGACTTTTTGAAAAAAGTTTCTCGAAACCCGTTTTATAAGAGATTTTTAGAAGAAATTCGAATTTTAAAGCAGAACCAGTTTTCTTATAAAGCTATTTCATGAGTTTCGGTTTAGAAAAACCAATATTTTATAATAGTTTTTCATTTTTAGTCCACTCACTTAGATCGTATAACGATCTAACCCCCACTCCAATCTTTATGTTTTGTAGGATTCTCAAGGACGTGCTCGGGAGGACGGATACTGATGCAGTCACTAGAGATTGAGTCCACCAGTATGAGTCAGAGACATAATGAGAGTCCAGTTATAGTCAAGTGTGAATCTTGTACAAGTCATGGTCGTGTGTAGTCACATTGTAAAACATTTATTATTAAATACAGTAATTAATATTGAGTTTGTTTCCTTTGTTCTTGAGTTGGGCTACGGTCCCACACAAAATATAGTCATATAAAGAAAAGTATATTAGTTTCTGTTATGGCTAAATAGTCAGAGGCTTATGGGGTTAGTTTGTTATCCCCTGCCGGTAACATCTCCCATATCGGGGATGTTCAATTGAGTAACTCAATGTTGCGACATTGCAAGTCAGAGATCAAATTTAACTCAATATCACAATATCAGACAATATCACGGTATTGAGACCTAGAGTCATGACATCAATGCGGAAAACTTTAAAACTGAATAGGAAACTTGATTTTATAATATCTATATAAGGGGGACATTTAGGGTATTTCATTTATGTTTTTGGGAGGAAAATAAGCCTTTTTGTTAGCCAAAAAATCTCTCTAAACAATTCATGAATAATCAAGAACAAGAAGATCAAAGTAAGAATCAAGAAGAGAAAATGGAAGAACTTAGAAATTTAAAGATTGATAAATTTCATGATTTATTTTCTTTATCTATTCTTTATTAATTCTTTGTTTTTATTATATTGAACATGATGTTGTTATTTCTATTCATCATGAACTAGATCTTGTTATAGGATTACAATGAAACTTAATATGAATTTTTATTAATTGAATCATTTTAGTGATTTATTGTGACCTTTTATATGGATTATTTATCATTCTCTATGATTAATTCTTTCTATTCTTGACCAACAATAGGATAGTTGTGGTAAACCCTAAAGATCTTGGAAAATGGAACTTTGGTTTAGCATTGGAATTGATAATGAGTAATCTTATCCATGGAATCAATTTTCGTGTAGGATAGAATTTATATACATGTCTTGGGCGTAGCTATAGTTAGAACCTAATCAGAATGAGTTTGGCTTAGATTAATTATTATAGGAATATAGGTGTAGGCACTGCATTTTTACACATAAGTCCCTATGATGAGTCTCATTTTGGAGACACTACCTTTTAAGTCACGGAGGTCACGGGAAACGGACATCGGAAGGGGAAATTCAGAATAAACAAGGTTCACTGTTTTCGTTAGTGCTGCTTTCGTGTTTACGTTCGAACGTCAAACGGATTGCGGGCGTTCGTGCCGCGTTCGAGGAAGCGTTCGAACGGTGTCGGTAATTCTGGTTTTGCTGCAAGCCTCACATCCACCCCAATTAGCCCCCCCAAAGCCCATAAAACACATCCCAATTAAATAAATAAATATTAATTTAAACATTAAATAAAATATTTAAACCATTTACCAATTAAAAAACATTTACCAACCTTAACTAAAATCATGCCTAATTTAAATAATTTGAATATATTACTATACTAAAACTAAAAAGAAGATATACCTAATTAAAATCAATCCTAACCAATTAAACCAATCAAATATTGACTTCCTAATCTAATAAGATAATTACCAATCTAAAATATTGTATTCCTAAACCAAACCAAATCAAATCCCTTGTTTTCCTTGTCCAACACCAAATCAAATCCATCTTTAATTAGCCAAATCCCTTTCCTTGTCAAGCCCAACCCTTTGCCTATAAAAAGAACCCTTCACCAACCTTCTCAACCCTAGTCCCTAGCTCATACACACCACACATAAAAATTACATGAAGAACACACCCAAAAACAGTAAGCAAAAGATGAAGAGGAAACGGCAGCGAAACCAGAAGGAAACAGTAGCAAAAGACGGAAACGACGACTCAAAACAGTAAGACAACGAACGAGAACAGTGAACCAGTGAACCGGGAGAGTTGCGGAGCATCCACCCTTCCGACGATCGTGTACCGTACATCCGAGAGGTGATTTAAAAGGTTAGACCTGAGGGCACTTTTTCATTGGTTTATATTCGTTTTTTT